>ML811760.1:52208-88861 GCA_009831015.1 Picea engelmannii
TTTCATTCTTTCTTCTGCTTTTCGCATGCCAGCATTCTCCCTGATTTTCTGAACTGGCTCTTTGCATGCCTTCTCTACGCATGCCACCTCATGCAACGCTGTGTTCCTCCTGACTTAACTGCCAGTCTAATTTTAGACTGAAAGTCCTTCCACCGTCCAGAGTGATTAGAGAAACCCAACTGGAAAAAACTTCCAGACTTGTCAAAGCAGATGAAGGACACCCGCCAAACTCTGGATTTAGCAATGTTAAGCTCCGTTGATTGTGCACTATAGCCGTTTGATGCTGGCCACACCAATCGCGTTGTGAATGGTATCATTCGTGCTGTTTCTTAAAGAAAACGATTGGTAACTTCTGCTGCTAGTCATGGTCATGGCTAAGGCGTGCGTTTTATCAGCAAAGATCCAGCGTTGTTTCAGCATAGTTTCCAGCACTGTGTTTCAGCCCATCGCTGTGTTTCAGCATATGTAACATTACTGTGTTTCAGCTGTTACAGCACTGTGTTTCAGCATTAATTCCAGCTCTGTTTCAGCATTGTGTTTCTGCATCTGTGTTTCAGCATCTGCGTTCCAGCATCTGTGTTCCAGCATTTGTGTTCCAGCACTTGCGTTTCATCACTTGTGTTCCAACACTTGTGTTCCATCACTTGCGTTTCAGCACTTGTGTTCCAGCACTTGTGTTTCAGCATTTGTGTTCCAGCACTTGTGTTCCAGCTTCTGTTGTGCGTGATCCATAACCAACCGATTGCCATCAATGACAACCGTGACCGTCTGCGTCATCATCTGTGCTCCAACTTCTATGTTCCAGCATTTGTGTTCCAACACTTGTGTTTCAACACTTGTGTTCCAGCACTTGTGTTTCAGCATTTGTGTTCCAGCACTTGCGTTTCAGCATTTGTGTTCCAGCACTTGCGTTTCAACACTTGTGTTCCAGCTTCTGTTGTGCGTGCTCCATAACCAACCGATTGCCATCAATGACAACCGTGACCGTCTGCGTCATCATCTGTTATAGCCATATTTCCAACATTTTCTTCATATTTAATGTGGTTTCTCCCAATGATATTTTTCTTACCAATACCAACTACTTCTCATGGAAATCACATATGGAGGATGTATTAAGAAGTAAAATATTGTATTGGATTACCTTAGGAAAATAACTAGGACCCGCTGATGATGAAAATAAAGTCAAATGGGCTAATAATAGTGATAAAGCACGCAGACTAATCAGAATGTACATCTATCCTAATTTAAGGTTTCACCTTCAAGGAATTGATGCTCCCGATGCAGATTGGACTAAGCTTGAAGTTGTGTTTGGTAAACAAAATATTATTCAAGCCCACTAGATAGAAAATTAGTTAATAACTCTAAGTCCTAATGATTTAACTTGCATTGAATATTATTTATCTAATTTCAAAACACTTAGAATTTTATGTATAGACTGCAAAATATATCTGAAGGAAGACTGATGCATCTATACTACTCTTTATAATCTTGGTAGTGCATATTATGTATTTGTATCTACCTTTTATGTCGTTAGAGATGCTCTAGCGAGTGCCCATAAATATCCCACTCCTGAGTCTTGTTTTGATGCTTTGATTAGAGGGAAAGATAAATTTGTGCAACTTTGAGTGATCAACATTACATGTACCCCCAATAAAGCCTTAGTGGCACCAAGAAGTAACATCCTTTCCAAAACAACAAGAAAAACAAGGGTCTCAAACCCTCTTAGCTAGTTTCCACTCCTAATGGTGACAAAGGAGAAAAATCTAAAAGTAAGAATATTGACATACATTGAAACTTTTGAGGGAAATATGATCATGTGGAGTCCAAATGTTTTAAGAAGATGGACGCTTTAGAAGCAACAATGAAGAATCACAACATCAATATTGATTATTTTTCTCATGGACATGCACTTTCTGCTTCTGGTTTCTCCTTCAATGTAACTTATACTTCTTCTTATGATGAGTGGATTATTGATTATGGAGCATCTTATCATATGGCTAAGGATAAATCCATATTTTATACTCTTAATGAATTGAACACCAAGAAAATATATGTGCATGATTATAGATCTCTTAGTGTTGTAGGGTCTAGAATAGTCTAGGTAGATAATGGTCATTTCAATGATGTATTATGTGTTCCAAGTCTTTCTTGCAATCTTCTATCAATATATCATATTACTCATTCAGGTGAAAGTAAAACCGTAGAGTTTTCTCCTAAACAAGTTGTAATTAAAGATTTAAAAGATCCTAAGCATGTCCTCAAAACTATAATTGTTGATGATATTACCAAGTTGTACAAGTTTGACAACTTTGGGTCATCATCTTTTCCATCAGTTTTCGTTGCTCATAGCGATGACTTGAGAAAACTTTGGCATGAATGGTTTGGCCATCTAAACTATCACACATTGCAGCAACTATGTAATCAACAGATGGTGACTGGTCTTCCTCTTATTTCTTGTAGAGTTGGTATTTGTGTTGGTTGTGTTCTTGGAAAACATCATCGATATAGTTTTGACAAACATACCTCTTGGCACACCTCAACCCCTTTGTAATTTGTTCAAAGTGATTTGTGTGGTCTTCTTTCTTCTCCTTCTTTTTCTGGGTGCAAGTATTTCTTAACTTTCATTGATGACTTCTCCAAATGCATTTGAGTTTACTTCTTAAAACTTAAAAGAGAAATTTTTGGCCTATAAATCCCTTGTAGAAAAGCAATTTGAACATCAACTTCAAAGGTTAAGATTAGATAATGGAGGTGAATATGTGAAAAATACATTTACAAGTTATTACACTGCATGGGGCATTCAAATGCAACATATTATTCCATATACACCACAACAAAATGGTGTTGCTGAGAGAAAGAATCACACATTAAAAGAAATGGCTAATTGTATGATCCAATCTAAGGGATTAAGTCTTAATTATTTGGCGGAAGCCATTAACTATGAAAATTACATAGTAAATTGCACTCCCACAAAGGCTCTAAAACATATAACACTGGAAGAAGCATGGAATAAAATTAAGCCAGATGTACACCACTTCTATGTATTTGGTAGTGTAGCATGGGCTCACATTCCTCATGAGAAAAGGAATTCTTTACATCATAAAAGTGAGAACTATATTTTTGTTGGATATTTTGAATATTTCAAAGGTTACATACTTCTTCAAACTCATTCTAATGAAATTATTATTAGAAGAGATGTTAAATTTGATGAAAATGTCTTGGCCTGCGAGCCTAATTCAATTTTTTTGCCTTCTTCGGCCTACAAGCCATCTTTGGAGTTTGTGTCATCTTTTGTTCCTATTCTGGTTTCTTCTTCTTTAGATGATGTTAGTGAGGATGAAATACCATCTCCACCTACTCACCTTCCTCCATATGAGTCCATTTAACATGAACTTACACCAACACCACAACTTCCTCGATGGGTCCGTTCAACTCGAGAAGTAGTTTAGTCCTTCAGATCAGTGTCGGACATGTTCACAGTTCCAATGAGCCTCTTCTCTTTTGGATCAAGTTTCAGAGACTCATGATCCATAAACATTTGTAGAAGCTTCAAGTCATCCAAATTGGGACACAAAAATGAATGAAGAGTATCACTCTTTAATGGAAAATGATACTTGGGATCTTGTACCTTTTTCGAAAGGAAGAAAAATTGTCAGATGTAAATGGGTGTACAAAACTAAGTATGCATCAGATCAAAGTTTTGAAAGACACGGGGCTCAGTTAGTTTCCAAAGGATTCTCCCAAGTTGAAGGCATTTAATATAATGTAAATTTTTCCCCTGTAGCCAAAATGAATTCCATCCACCTTGTTCTATCCCTTACATCCTCACATAAATGGGAGGTCCATCAGATGGATGTCAAATATGCCTTCTTGCATGGGGATTTGCATGAAGAAATCTACATGGAAAAACCTCCTGACTATGTATACAATGATTCCATCCTTGTTTTTCACCTTAAGAAATCTCCTTATGGTATTAAGCAAGCTCCTCGAGTTTGGTATGCCAAAATGGACAACTTTCTTCTTGATACCAACTTTTCTAGATTTCATTCTGACCCTAATGTCTATACCAGTAAAGTAAAAATCCATATCATAATCCTTGTTCTTTATGTTGATGAACGTATCCTCACTGTTAGTGACCCAAAAAAAATTGACCCATGTGAAATCCATCCTTAAAAATAAATTTGAAATGACAGACTTAGGGTATTTGCACTATTTCCTTGGCCTCCAAGTATTGCAAACCAAGGAAGGATTTTTTCTTTCCCAGTCTAAGTATGCTTGTGACCTTCTTCATCTCTTTCACATGGATGATTCTAAACCAACCCCTTCTCCCTTCCAATATGGAGTCAAACTTGCTACCACTTGTACTTCTACGGAATTTAATGGCACTTTATACCATCAATTAGTTGGTAGCCTCTTATATTTAACTCATACTCATCCTGGTAGTTCAATACTGAGAGGGGCGGTGAATCAATATTGATATATTTTAACAATTATTAAATAATTATTTATTAACTTTATTGATCAATAATAACTTTAGTAAATAACATCAATAAATATAAACTCAAAATATGAATTACAAGTTTTTATATAAATGATTGAGTTTAGAGAACCAACTCTAGGAGACACCAATCCCCTTGTTTCATGGCACCAACCCTAGGAATCACAAAATCCCTTGTTTAAGAGATCCAACCCTAGGAAGAACCAAATACCTTGTTTTAGGGCTCCAACCTTAGGAAGCACCAACTCCCTTTTTTTAGGGCACCAACCCTAGGAAGAACCAACTCCCTTGTTTCAGGGCTCCAACCCTAGGAAGCACCAACTCCCTTTTTTAGGGAACCAACCCTAGGAAGAACCAAATCCCTTTATTTAAAATTTAATTAGAAAAGGATATTAATCCTTCCTTGCTCCTCCCTTCCACCCTCACTTCATAAGTATCTTTGTCTTTCTTCCTTGGAATCTGCACTTGCTTTTGATATTTTGATGTAGACCTCACAGACACTTTCCTTCCATTACACTTTTCTATTTATATAGTATTCCAAATAGGTATGAATTTGAACCATTGCGTATTTTGATAATGAACCATTGCATCTCTTCTTTTAATTTTAACAATAATGTTGAAAATAATTTATTTAACCACTACTTGGTACTCTGCTTCTGCTGAAGAAAGAGAAATAGTATGTTGTTTCTTACAGGCCCAAGTGATAGGTCATGAACCAAGGATAAAAGCATAACCCGCAATATACTTTCAATCATCATGGCCGCCAAACCAATATGAATCAGTGAAACCAACCAATAAAGGAGTCCCCCCTGAGTTGTAATGTATCCTGAACCGAACTGTACCCAGGTCATACCAAAGTATCCTTTTATCTGCTTTCTAATGGCTTTCATGGGGTGTTTGCATATACCAGGAAACAAGACATGTTGGACATGGTGGTATAGTGTTGGCATTAATGTCAAAGAAGACCAATATGATCAATGTTGGACATGGTATTATGGTGTTGGAATTGATGTCAAGAAGATCAATATGGTATTTTCATTAAGAAAGAATATGTCTTTGAGATCCTAAAGCTCAGGAGAGATAGTGTATTAGGTTGCACAAAATTAGAGTGTAGAGCGTTAAGACCTTTGTAAAGGTCGAAGGAAATCTCAAGAAAATGAGTTCCTTAAGGAAGTGACATTGGGATTGAATTCCCAACATATCAACTGATCAACTTTAGAAACACCTTCAGAACTATGAGGAAACTATGTTATAGTCGGGAGATATGAAAACCATCGATCACTGACTGAAGGCATAAATAAACGATCATGGTTCAGTTGGAATCCAAGTGTAAATCCAAATGAGTGTCACATGAATTCAACCTCTGAAGGACATTGATCTTGGGTCAATAAATATTTGGGAGAAACACCTTCATAACTATGAGGAAACTCTGTCTCTATTTTTGGACTGTGTGAGTCACACAGGTTTAAGTGAAGATGGATGTTTTGTGGAACAAGTTATTAAATTATTTTATTAGGAGGGAAATGTCCTTATATTTTTTAAATTTCACAAGCTTCATCAGAAAGGGAGCACATGGACAAGGGGAGCATCGCCTTAGGGGGAGAATCACCCCATGGGGAGAAAGGAAACATCCATTTTTACCGTTGTTTTCAAAGGGGAAGAATGATCAATAAAATATCGTTAAGATTAAAAAGGGGTTTTACTCTATTACCATCAATGCCAAAGGGGGAGAATGTTGGACATGGTGGTATGGTGTTGGCATTGATGTCAAAGAATTATATTGTTGGAATTGATGTCAAGAATATCAATACAGTATTCTCATTAATAAATAATATGTCTTTGAGATCCTAAATCTCAGGAGAGATAGTATATTAGGTTGCATGGAATCAGAGCATGAAATGTTAATACCTTTGGAAAGGTTGAAGGAAAGCTCAGGAAAAGGAGTGCCTTAAGGAAGTGATATTGGAATCAAATTCCCAACAGTTCAAATATAGAAACACCTTCATAACTCTGAGGAAACTCTGCCTCTACCTTGTCTCCAATAATCGCCAAAGTGGAGAAGTTCTGGAGTCCCGAAGATTTCTATCTCTTGCTTGGCTTTGATCAATGGTTGACTTTAATTCATGGTTTCATCCTTCAGGGATTCCACCCATTTCAAACTCATTTATCCCTGGAATGGTCAACGCCAAATGACCACAATACTCATCAACCCAGTCAAATGGATGAGATTTTAATGGTTCGATCTAACGACTCTGGTTATACCCAAAAATTCTCAACTAGATCTGATGGCTCTCATTTATCCGACTTCTCCCAAATCTTTATTGACCTGGGATCAATGTCATTTAGAGGTTCAATTTCTATGAGACTCCTTTGGCTTTACACTTGGATTCCAACTAAACCACAATCGTTGATTTGTGCCTTCAGTTAGTGATCGATGGTTGTCATATTTCCCGACTGTAATAGAGTTTCCTCATAGTTTTGAAGGCATTTCTATAGTTGATCTATTGGGAATTCGATCCCAATAGCACTTCCTTAAGGCACTCCTTTTCTTGAGATTTCCTTCTAGCTGTGCTCTGATTTCATGCAACCTAATATGCTATCTCTCCTAAGCTTTAGGATCTCAAAGACATATTCTTTCTTAATGACAATACCATATTTATATTCTTGAGATCAATGCCAACACCATAATACCATGTCCAACATTGATCATATTGTCCTTCTTTGACATCAATTCCAACACAATACCACCATGTCCAATAGGTCTTGTTTCCCGATATATGAAAACACCCCATGAAATCCATTAGAAAGAAAATAAAAGGATACTTTGGTATGACCTGGGTAGAGTTCAGTTTGGGATACATTACAAATCAAGAGGGACTCCTTTATTGGTTGGTTTCACTGATTTAGATTGGTTTGGAGGCCCTGATGATTGAAAGTCTATTGTTGGTTATGTTTTCATCCTTGGTTCAGGACCTATCACCTAGCCCTGTAAGAAACAATAGACTATTTCTCTTTCTTCAGCAGAAGCATAGTAACAAGTAGTGGTTAATGCAATTCAAAAAGTCTTGTGGCATCAATATATCCTTTCAAAGTTTGGCTTCCAACATCAACATCCGACCATACTTTAGTGTGACAATTAGAGTGCCATCAAGCTTGCCAAATATCTTTTTCAATGTCAACACAAAAAATACATCGAGTTGAACATGCACTTCATAAAAAAACTCATTCATGATCAAGTTGTTGAAGAGATAGTTTTCCCTACAGAAGATCAAGTTGCAGACACTTTCACAAAGTCTCTTACAGAAGAAAATTTTTCCAAACTTTGATCTATGTTAGGAGTTCATGATTTTTTTTATTAAGGGGGGTAGGCTCTAATGCCTCCTTCCTTCTCCTTTTGTGTCACCTTTGTAAATCCTTCAATCTTATCCCAAGTTGTTTTTAAGGGGGGGCAGGATATTTAGACACTTAGGAGTTAGTTAAGATCAACTTGGTCTAATGTGTCGTTAGGTAAAAGTATGTTTCTTTAGTATGAATTTGTAGTTAGGTAATATGACAATCATGATATGTTCTCGACATAGAGTGATCTGACAACTCATATTCTCCTCGATCTTAGTGGCTAAATTGATCCATGGTGTAACACCCGATTGGTCCATGATCTCTACTTAAAGAGCATGGAGGGTCATTTTCCAATGATCTATTGTGAGAAAATATCTTGTAAATATCTAATATTTTTCTTTTGCATTAATAAATTACTCCAAGTGGCCACGTTGGTTGGGGTCGTGGATGCTTCGCCATAGGGGTTTTACCACATAAAAACACTAGTGTGTTGATATTTGATCCAGTTGTGTGACTGGTTATTGAAGGTGTTCTTCCTCTATTGGAATACATGTGTTGTTGAACACAAATATGAAAGGTGGTTGGTGACAAGCTAATGAAATTTTCATTGGGCATCAAGGCTAGAATCCTTGAAAGAATGCACATACCACGCCATGTCTAACATGGACCTAAAGATGGTGCATCTCCACCTTGAGTTCATTGAGTCATTCAAAATAAACTTTGGTGCATGGGGTTATTCACATTCTTGTTACTTTAGGGCATTCCAAGTTTCTTCATTGAGCTAGAGCACTTCTTCAAAATCTACATCAAAATGAGATCAAGAAAAGGTCACTAGTTTTCCCTCATTATAGCCCCAAAATAAAGTAGTGATGCCTCTCTTCGAGGGGCCCTCAACTTCCTTATCATATCCTAAAGAATCACTAACCATCACAATAGGAGCATATAATTTACACTTTTGAGGGTGGCCTACTTGGTTGAGAGCATCGTTGGGTCCACTGGGCCTTGAATATTTCATATAATTTGTTTCTTCCAGTTTCTTGGGGCCTTGGGAGGGGGCCCCTATATGCAGGAGATTTGGATTCTCCCAAACTAAAGCATTCTTATCCATTGAATTCATGGATGGTGATTGCCTAAAATAAGCAAGGGGTTTATGAAAATAATCTTTTTAGGCTAAGGATATAAACAAGGGGAAACAAAAATCAAGAGAAAAAGGATTAAATCAATCAAGCCTTAAGTAGCTCAAGGGAACAAGAAGCACCAGATACAAGGTGGAAGAAAGGCGTAAGGAACTCTAAATAATAATCCTTAGGTATCTATAAAGATGAGTTATAATCATCCTATGATCTTTCACTCATGAAAACCAAGTGGAAAGAATGAGTCGAGCACCGTTGGCCACCCAATCTAGGGGAGGTTGTCAATATTAAATTCATCGTCATCATGATAAATGGTTTGAAGTGAAAATGGAATGATGTTAATGAACAAATCAAGGTGGTCTGGTATCATTGAGACCTAGGTAAGATAATCCTACGCCCCTTGAGAATAAAGGGATTGAGAAAGATACTCTTTGGATATTGACTAACATCAAAAGGTGGAGACTCATATCCTCTCCTCCTCTTTCTCGTCCATTTTTGGATAAGGTCTCCAATTTAGTTTTAGAAAAAGTAAAAAATGGATCAAGGCTCCAAATGGACATTGAAAAACACTGATACAACCGAAGAAGCAAAAAACCTACCCTTATCAAGTCATCCCTAAACTTAGCCATGAATTTAGCAGTGGGATAAATTCTAATATAATCTAACAAAAGTGAAAAGGGAGCATTCTCATTGGTGGATGAATAACATATCTTGACCTAATTTTAAGGTTTTGATTCCTATCATAGAGTCTATAATAGAGAATATTTTTCTCATTTCAAATATGAGAGGTTTAGTTTAGCAACAAAAGAGGGTGAAATAGAGCAAGAGGACATTATAAATTGAAGAATTTCCTTGAGTACCAATATTTTTGTAGCAAGGAGTAACATCCTTATGATTCTACTTATCTCATATTTCATTCTCATTCTCATTGTAAGCATTATTTGAGTAATAGGCTTTGTAAAGGGAAGCAATGAAACCCACGATAATGATTCTATAATCCCCAACCCCTGGTGCATTTATTTTATGAATGAAATGGTTGTTTCAGACCTTAGACTTTGTAGTCCCCAACATTGAAGCTACTATTTTGTAAATAAATGTTGAATTTATTGTGAAAATAGGACCGAGGTTGTTTACATTGGTAAATAATAGATTCAATAAAGTTATATTGGTTTTCCCTTTCATTTTCAGTCTTAAACGGTGTTGAATAAACCAACGGATCTGTGCTTACCTTGCCCTTTTTTTTGTTGTTTGATAAATATGTGTTAGGAAAGTAGTTATGCCTCCACCTTAGCTCATATTTGTTCATTTTCTATGATTTATTTTCCAAGCAGAACTAATTAGGGTGTTCATGGTTTATAATATCATTCCTATCATGGTTGAAACCTGTTAAACCCCCTTGCTAGTTGGCTTCTTGATCATCCCCAAAAGCCATAACTCAACACCCCTTTCATTTTTTGTTTTAAGGGGATACCAGAGATTAACCTCATGCACCACTGATCTCTATTATAAACCCAATATGAGATTCATGTATAAATAGTTTGTCCTTGGGTGATAGACACTGACTCTTGCCTTTGGTAATATTGATGGTACCCCTTGTCTTGAGAACTAGATCAAAGGCCAATAATGGCATGGGAAGGTAGATCCTACACACTATGCCCTGGAATTTGGTTCCTTTGAGAGGAGGGAACAACATGGGGACTAGCATCATTAACAAGGAGAGAGTTCTCGTTGGGATATAACGATCAATCTATTGGAAATCCATTACTCATTTATTTGTCGGTTTTAAATCTAGTGAACAATTATACCCATCTTCTTGCACTATTGAATATTTGTAGCTTGTTGGAAGGTTATTGGTGACTCCACTAATGAATGAATCTCAATTCCCATATTACTATAATTACTTTTTGTTTGTGGTGAGAAAGTAGTGATTCTTGAGGCAAATCATCTCACTAGGTGACCCCACATCCACTTCACAATGCTAGGCCATTCTCAGATTAATGTATATCTCTTCAACAACCATACCTTTATTGAAACCATCTATTTAGGTTGGGTTTCTGATATTTTCTTGCATATTTTGTTAAATCTCATCTTAAAAATCATTGTTGCTTCTTTGATTAAAAACATTGGAAAATACCCTTCTTACAACTACATTTTTACTTAAATATAAGCTCTATAAACATTCCTTAAGATAGGATGTTATTTCTCCATTTGTTGTCCCTAAGGCCTCATGCTTAAACATCCCTAGTGTTGAAAAACATGACTAATCCTTTTCATTAGTTGTCATCATGGTCAACAATTAGCCTAGCTATGTCAACCCTTGGCTAGATACAAGATATCAACCGTTAATATTTCCTACAACCCTTCAACTCTTGCATAATGGATATCTAAAAACCCTTCCAATGTTTAGTGGAAGTGACTCCAAAGGTGGTAATGTACATATCATAATATTTCAATATTTCACTAATGGCCTGCTTGTGGAGCATGAAGATGTTTTCATACGTCTCTTTGTGCATTCCTTGGAAGAGGATTCCAAATATTGGTTTATGCTCATAACAACCCACCCCATCTCCACTTGGAAAAAAAATTATGATCTTTTCTTATGATGGTGGGGAAAGAGAAAATACCCTTTCCTGCTATTAATAGACTTTAGTTTTATTTAAAAGGGTAATTATGAAAGTGTAAAAACATTCAATGGATGGTTTCATAAGTCTTATATTGAAATTATAGAGGTAAGGCCTTCTAAGGTCTCTTCCATGTTATTTTATTCCACTGCTCATGATTCTCATTTCTCATTATTTCTTAGAGGGAGACATTCTCAAGATTTAGATGTTATGTTTGATGATGCTTTAGAGGTGGAAAACAATATGGTGGCATTCTCACTCCCAATCTCTCAAGAAGAGTTAAGGTGTGCAAGAATCCAATGTTGCACTATATATTTCTAATCATAGGGGGCCCTATCAATGAGAAGCTTCTCTAACATTGCCAACATTTGACGGGGATAGAATAAAAGCATTGAGTTTGCTTTTCAAAATGAAAAAAAACAATTCATAAAGGGATTTGTTTCACCTATTATAAATACAGAGAAAAAAGGTTAGTTTACTAGGCCATTAGCTCTTGATGAAATAGGGATTTTCTTGAATTTTGATGATCACCTTTAGCCTAAAAATCTCCTTGGGATAGCATGTCTTGTAAATGTTGTTGAATAGCCTTCTATGAGAATGAATGGTAATGATTTTGGTTTCATTGATTATCAACTAGAGGCTTCCATAGATATCTTTCTAAATGAGATGAATGAGAATTATGATAAATATTCCAAGTGACATATGAAATCAACTTTTGGGATCCCTGTTAGAAGCAAGCTTATGTTATTTGAGTTTACAAATTAGATGGTTTGTTGTGAATTTCAATGGGAGCGTGAGAGAGAAAATGTCAAAAATGTTGATGATGAATGCCCTCCTCTACTAATGCGAGTAGCTGGAAATAAGATGATTCTAGTGTTTATATAAAGGTTTCACATCAAGGTGGAATTGACTCCCAATATGAAAAATCTAAACATGATGAAGAAATTGATTAGTGCTCCTCGCCATATACGAAAATTATATTCAGTTGATCTTAATCACCATGAGGAAAGTTTTCTCATAAATCTTTAGCCTAATCATGACGGTGGAATAGGCATGCAACTTCAGCAAGAATATTTCCAAGGTAGCCAAAATAATGAAGAACATAAAGACAACTATGACAATAAATAAGGTTATTTCCCTAAATATGAAGTTGGAAAAGAGGCACGAATTCCAAAAATCAATGAATATTCATACTTGGAATTCAATGGTAGCCTTGAAGATGATGGTGAGAAGACAAAGGATAATCTTACATCTGAGTAGCCAAAGAAAATTTCAGATCTGACATTCAAAGACGGATCTAATTTGTCTTATGCACTTACTTTTAAGCCCAAGTGCAATGAAGAGTTGATTCTTCATGATGATCCAATTGTAGCATGGATAGAGGAGACTTTCTATAAAATAGAGAAACAAACCAAATGTTGGATATGGGTAACTCATTCACGGTTTCCCTCTATTCTCACTAATTTCCATTATGATTTCAACGCTAACCAACATTGCTCTAATATTGTTTGTTCCTTAGGTAGTGTTGGCTTATCTTGGGCACATTGTACACTCATTGAGCATGTTTTTCCTCATCCTTTTACTCTCCAAACCGCAATGACATATTCCATCCTATAAACCATGTGCATGCATAAGTTCCATAGCCTTATAAATATGCATACATGGTTCTATATCACCTAGTGGACTCACTTGCCAGTTATGTTAGGTAGGTAGGTTTCCCTTGTTCTTATTCAATTCCAACATTTTACTTTCAACCATTCTAGCATTTAGTTTTATTTTTCAACATTATTTCTCACAACAGATTGCACTATCGTAAAAGGTAGAGTTTGAGAAGAAGCAAGGTGTTGAATCCATACCACAATTTCTTAAATCCATAACTCAATATTTAAATCCACAACCCAATGGATTTAGGCACTAGTTTGCTCACCCTAGAGTTTGGTTCTTAGCACCTCATAGGGAGGAGTCGTCACACAAAAGGAGTCAAATGTTGTCTCCTTAGAACTCCTTTCTTAGAGTTTGGTAAGAATTTCCAAAGTCACTCACCCCATACAAAAAAAAGTTTCAAAGAAACAAATCACTTTCTCTTGTAATCTTGATTATGAACCAATGGATAGATTTCACTCTATCAATTTTGATATATGGGTAGAATTTCTTCAAAACATCCACCAGTTTGACGAGGGTACCAATAGGGAGAAATTTGTGAATGGATATGATCGATATTTTCCATCAAATCAATGGGAGATCGTGTACCATGGTATTTGGTAAAGAAGAAATTTCCTCATTGGGAAAAATTCACCAACTACTCAACGATCAAGAATCATTCATAGAGCACTTATCCTCTCATGATAAAAAAATTGGCAAGGTGTTCACTCATCATCATTCTGTCTATAGAAAAATTTGTGAATGGCCTATATTATCCTCGCTCGTTAGATCAACGGTGGAGGTCGACCCACGGGATCCTACAAAGGAGAGGGGTCATGGTAATGGAAAAATCCACCAATGGCCTGGATTTTCCCCAACGAGCAGATCAACGATCAATAAGGGATCATGAAATTTTGGAAAAGAGGGAATGGCTTACAAAAAAAAGCCCATGAATGGTCATGATATCCTTCACATGCTGGATCAATGCAAAAGTTCATCCCATAGAATCCTACAAAGGAGAGGGGTCATGGGAAAAGAAATTTTTTTAGCAACCTAGATTGCTTCCAAGGCACATATCAACAATAATCAATCACTCACGGGGTTATATATAAAACAAGGAAGAAAGACATAACAAAAGGAAATCTAGATAAAGAAGGAATGGTGCAAGTAACCATACATCACCAAAAAATGAATATGCTATATTTAACCAAATAAGTGAAGGTCGTGGTCAATTTCAGAAGTTACAAGACTACCTTGTTCCCTTTCATAATTTACATATAGGTTTTCAATGAAAAAGGGATCATGTGCATAATTTATGGTGCATAATATACTTTCATTATACATACCATGTATAATTGGTCAAGACAACTCAATAAATTGGTTCAAGCTTCTTTCCACATCCTAACAAGTGAAATTATATTATATTGTTTGAAAATACGATATAAAGCTACATATTTCCTAAATGGGTAAGACATATGGATTGTTCCTAGGATTTACCTCTAAGTGAAATGTTATAGTCTCTAACAGAGTTTCCAAATGTGTTTAATGGAGGCCACATTGTAGCCATGCAACAAAAAGGAAAGGTAAAACGAAAAATTACAAATTTCCTATTGGCCAATAGAACAATGTACACAACATTGATGTGGGCAAGGATACCATTAAGTTGGTATTCACTTGGATCCCCCCAAAGGAAGGTCTAGAGCCATCCTTACTATGAAACACCCTAATAAACAAGCCCTTGAATTATTAAATCTCTTGGTTTTACTTGTGAAGTTCTTTGGAAAGGGGGATAAGGATCCTTTCCGGATATGACAAGACGTCAGTGAGAGGCTAACGAAATTCTCATTGGGCATTGTTTGCACATGGGTCTAATAGGGTGGCTCTTTGAGGTTTTTAGAGTTTGTTAAGGCATGTTAGGGGTATTTGGGACATAAATGAAAAATTTTAAGCCTTTATGAGAAAGTGATATTTTGGTAGCATTTTCATTTTAAAAATAGCCTTTCCGCTACCAAAACGCTTGTATGAAATTAAACATAAAAATAAATATCTGAAATTAATTCCCAGCCTACGCTTTTCAATTTTCAAATTTTTAAACCCATGTCAAGTCAACCCCTGAGTTGTCTTTCAAACCTCCTATTAGATGCCCACACATATGAGAGTTATCTAATTGTTCAAGTTGTGGAAATTAAGAGTCATCATTCAAATCCCATCATTTTTTGTTGTTTAACTCACTTTACCGTGTGATATGTCTAATTATTTCATCCTGGAACTGATCCTTTTAACTTTGTTGTGAATACTTTTCCTTGGGTTTATCATATGGTTTATTATACCCATAATTTAGAGCCCAAGTATTAGGTTTTTCTTGTTCAGGTGAATTATTTTCAAATACAGTTGGTTGCTACATATTCTGCCAGAAGTTGCAAGGGCATCATCATCAAATGGCCTTATCATGTACAAAGTATTTTTGTTGATGGGTGAATAAATTTATGTGATTGTGCTCTATGGTTCATGTTCAGGGTTGTTCAGCGCTTTTGAAAATTATCAAGACTTCAACACTTTGTTCCTGAAGGAGTTTTGTTAAAATTTTGCAGTCGGGTTTATTTACTTTAAAAAATTTCAAGGACAGTGATTTTGGTAGCGTTTTTCAATATTTTAAAACAGAAACTCTACCAAAATGCCTGTAATTTCAGAAGAAAAAAAAAAAGATTATGTAGATTTCAGAGGTGGCAGTTGATCTAGTGATTCGCGAAGATTCTATAGGGCAGTATTATTTTCCTTAACACCTATTAACATCATGTAAGGGATGGGATTCATGAGAAAGTGCCAGCAAGTCTTTGGTCAAAGTAATCCCATAAATCTTGGATCTCCAACAAATTGCTATATTTTTTCCTTAAAATATTTCCAGTTGCTTTTTTGGGGGGGGGAGTCAACGATGCTCTGAACCTGATCATAATGAATTATTCTTGACCCATTTATTTAGGATATGAAAACTACCTTGTAAATCTATATATTGTATGAATGAAATGTAATGAGGGGCTGGAGAGAGTCTCATGAGAGGCTTGGAAGCTTGAGGGTCGAGCTGTGAGGTTTCTGTGTATGTACATGACTGAGTTAGGCCTGAAGTTTGACAGTTGTTATAATTATATTTTCTGAAGCAAGTAATGGACCTTTGTTTCTCTTATATGTTGTTTTTCATCTTATGAATGCAAGTAAATTGGTAGCATATCAATTTCATTTAAAGACTGTAACTATTGTGTGGTTATCGTTGCTTATGCATAGGCTTATGGTCTGATGGATAGTGTGTTCATATGTGTTCAACTTGCTATTTTGAAATAATTTCATCTTCGCAAGTTTTATGTTGTTTTAAGTACCAATATGAGGGAAGAATGCAATCATTTTTTCACTTGAATTTTTCATACTCTGTCTTCCCAATCTGAAACTTACTTTGTTGGGTTCACAACTATGTATTCAACATCTGATCCAAATACACAACATATGAAATGTTAACCCTACCTTTTCTCTTATTGATTTAACTCATTGTTTAAATTCTTTTTCCCCATTTCCATCCAAGCAAACACATACCCAACTATTGAATTCCTTGGCACTTATCTCGTCCGCAATCAAGGAGGTTGTCTCAAGGACTAACAGGCATCAAGGCTAAAAGCCATGAAAGAACGTACATAGAACATTATGTCTAACATGGACCTAAAGAGGGCATTCCTCCCCCTTGTTTTCATCAGGTTGTTCACAAAACAATATGTCATAGTGGGTCTTCACATTCTTGTCCCTTAAAGGAATTCCAAGTTGCTTCATAGAGATAAAGCACTTCCTCAAAATCCACATCATAATGAGATTGAGAAAAGGTTGTAAGTTTTTCTTCATTATATCCCTGAAAGAAGGTAGTGATACCTCTCTTCAAGGGGCCCTTAATGAAGAATCCATGACCATAACAAAATGAGTAGGTTCTTTAAAATTCTGATGGAATCCTACTTGCTTGCAAGAACAATTGGGTCCACTAGGCCTTGAAGATTTTGGAGAATTTGTCTCTTCCAGGTTCTTGGAGCCTTAAGAGGGGGCCCTTGTTTGTGGGAGAAAGGGAGTATCCCAAAATAAAACCTTCTTATCCATTTAAGTTAGGGATTATCATAGCCTAAAATAAGCAAGGGGTTTAGGAAGCTAATATTTTCATGCCAAGGCTCTACGCAAGAGGAAACAAAATTTGAGAAAAAGAGGATAGAATCAATCAATCCACGAGCAACACAAGGGAACGAGAATTTGATCCATATTTTATGAGGACAAAGAAATGAATACATATATATATTATTAACATAGAGATACAATGAATAATAATAGAGATACAATAAAAATTGGCTTCTATTCAAATAAGAAATATGTTGAAATTGTAAAATGCAAACTGAAACAAGCTTGCTAGAATGGTGGCGGCTTATCTCTGAGAAGAGATGTGACGGCTACCCTCATTTGATAGAAGATGAGTACGATGAGGCTCCAAAGGCATTTTTACATAAAACATGAATTCCAAAACCCTATACATCCAAAAACCTAACACTAGGAGATGAAGTGCCAAAATTCATGTGGGTCCCGTTGGGGTAAGATGGTACATCAACTTCCTGGGGTCGTAAATTTTTCATACGATCTTCGTTTTAGGCGCACGATAGCCCATTTCAAAGGTCTATTTGAGGACCACACATTATGTTGTCACACTCTGACTTGGTGTAGAGTATGACTGTGGTGGGCCCAAAAAATGTTGTTTACGGCCTCAAAACGACCCTAGAAGTTTAGGACTCGAAAAGCTAGAAAACAAATGCCAAGACGAAATCTGTATGTGATCTAATTGGAATAGGTGGGTGGCCACCGATATCCACCTAGATCAATCCTCCCCCCTTAGGAAGCAATGGTATCCATTATGTTGAGTTCCCCCATCAGATGATGAAATTTCTACTGAATTTGGACCTGGGTGAGTCACTTGCCTTGGTGAAGGAGTTTCCCTACTTTGACAACACCATAAAGCTGAAACTTCTATTGGAAATTCCCTTGATTTGTGTGTCCATGATATGATCAGTGGATGTTTGTTCCATGCAGTCAGGATTGAGCTATGTCAGTGTTAATTGTTCTATTACCTCTGAGGTGTCCAATAATGGTGGAAAGTATGGTCGAAGGAGGTCCACATTAAACACTGAGTGAAAGCCAAGGAAGGGGGGAATGTTGAGCTCAAAATAATTTTCACCCACAACCTTGGTGATGGTATAATGTCCATAACAGAGTGGATGAATCTTCCGATGCGGTCTTGTAAGGTGTTATTTTTGCAAGTGCAACCAAACTTTATCTCCCACTTGAAACTTGTGCGGCACCTGGTGTTGATCATGGAAATGCTTGTACTTGACATTGGAATTTTGAAAAATATCTTGAACCTTTTGGTGGATGTGTTGGATCTGCTCAATGATTTGGGTAGCTTTGTCGACTTCAGCTTGAGGATGGGACAAGTCTTCCTAGGTGGTTGCAAGGGGTATTGCAACATCCATAAGACCCAATGGTTGAAATCCCAACCCCACCTGAAATGGGTTGTGGTTGGTTGAGATATGTATGGCTATGTTGTACTTGTGTTGAACATAGGGAAGACTCTCATCCCAAGTGTGGGGATGCTTGGAATTGTACATGCGTAAGATATGCACGATCATCCAGTTGACAACCTCATTTTGGGCATCTCGGGGTGGAAGGGAGTGGATTTGGTGAGCTTGGTGTCTAGCAGTGACCAGAGGCGCGACCAAAATGTGTTGAGGAACAGACTATCCTGATCTGAGATGATGGTTTTTGGTATCCCAAAATGTACCCACACGCATTCGAAGAAGAGCTTGGTAGTGGTCGTGCCCATGTACGAGATGCCCATAAACTCCATTTCTATTTGGATGTATCTATGCAAACCATCATGGTATTTGAGCACAAAATGTCACTTAGAATATTTGATACTCATCTTGGTACGCAAGGTATGGAATATATTAATGAACTATGGCACTATTTGGTCCCTTTCCTGTTGTAGTGTGGTCCATCTTGTATACAGGTCGTCATAACTTTCAACAGGGTAGTATTGTTCCTTAGTAGCATCCCTAAAGGAATCCCATGTGAATGCGACTGTAAATAATGAGGGTTCCTCTGTTGCCTTTTTCTCGCAGAAAGTACCCCACCAATATTTGATATGGGATATGACTTTGAGGAGTCCAAATGTAATATTTTCTCTATTGGAAAATTTATGGACAAAAAAATACCCTTCTAGAAGATTCAACCATTTATCTACAACATCTACGTCCATCTGACCTTAAAATATAGGAATATCAAATTTGATTTGTACCTTGAATGGGGTGGCTCCTCCACTTGAGGAAGATGCCTCGCTCGTTGGTAGTCATCGAAGGATTTGCGCAAAACTAACCAGCATCTCGTTCCTCTATTACGCGAGGGATTCCTCGAGAAACAGTTTGAAAGGATATCTTGTCCTGACATCTTTATTTTCTCTCTCCATGGAAGGTTGTTGTTCGTGCGAGAGCTCTTGTCCTCAAGAGAAACAAGCTCGAGACCCAACTCCTTGTACCCTGACCTCATCGGGGACATGCACTAAGAATGACAAGGAGCAGACCACTCTGATACCATTCATCCGGATTTTATGAGCAGAATGAAATGAATACAATTATATATTATTAACACAGAGATACAATGAAAAAAAATAGAGATACAATAAAACTTGGCTTCTATTCAAATAAGAAATATGTTGAAACTATAAAATGCAGACTAAAACAAGATTTCTAGAATGGTGGCGGCTTATCTCTGACAAGAGATGTGATGGCTACACGCATTCGCCAAAAGATGAGTAAAATGAGGCTCCAAAGGCCTTTTTACATAAAACATGAATTCAAAAACCCTAGAGATCCAAAAATCTAACCCTAGGAGGTGAAGTGCCAAATGTCATGTGGGCCCCATTGGGGTAAGTTGGTACATCAACTTCTCAGGGTCATACGATCTTTGTTTTAGGCGCACGATATCTCGTTGGAAATGTCTATCCAAGGAATAAATATTATGCCATCACACTCTAATTCCTTTTATAGTGTGACTGTGGCAGGCCCAAAAAACTTTGTTTAGGGCCTCAAAACGGACTCGGAAGTTTCAGACCCGAAAATATAGAAAAAATTGCCATGATGAAAAACAAAACTACCAAGATTACATCTGTATGTGAGCCAGTTGGAATAGGTGGGTGGCCAATGATATCCACTTGGATCAATCCTCCCCCCTTAGGAATCAATGGTATCCATTGTGTTGAATCCCCCCATCAGATGATGAAATTTTTGTTGAGTTCAGCCCCGGGTGAGCCACTTGCCTTGGTGACAGTGTTGCCCTGCTTTGACAACACTATAAAGATGAAACTTATCTTGGTGAGTTCCCTTGACTTGTGTGTCCACAATATGATCATTGGATTCATGTTCCATGCAGTCAAGGTTGATATTTGTTAGTGTCAACTGTTCTTCTAGCTCTGAGGTGTCCAATAATGGTAGAAAGTATGGTCGAAGGAGGTCCACATTAAACACTGGGTGCAAGCCAAGGAAGGGGGGAATTTTGATCTCAAAATAATTATCACTGAAAACCTTGGTGATGGTATAAGTTCCATAATGGAGTGGACGACTCTTTTGATGGTGTCCTGTAAGAAGTTATTTCTGCAAGTGAAACCAAACTTTATCTCCCACATGAAACTTGTGTGCCACCCGATGTTGATCATGGCACTGCTTGTACTTTACATTAGACTTCTACAAAATATCCTGAAACTGTTGACGGATGTGTTGGATCTTCTCAATGAACTAGGTAGCTTTTTCATCTTCAGTTTGGGCATGGGATGATTCTGCCTGGGTGGCTGCAAGGGGTAGTGCAACATCCATTGGAACCAATGGTTGAAATTCCAACCCCACATGAAAGGGGTTATGGTCAGTTGAGTTATGTATGGATCTGTTGTAGTTGTGTTGAACATAGAGAAGACTCTCATCCCATGTGCGGGGATGCTTGGAATTGTACATGTGTAGGATATGCATGGTCATTCGTTTGAGGACCTTATTTTGTCCATCCGTTTGGGGGTGGAAGGTAGTAGATTTGGTGAGCTTGGTGTCCACCAGTGACTAGAGGCTCGACCAGAATGTGCTAAGGAACTAACTATCCTGATTTGAGATGATGGTTTATGGTATCCCAAAATGTACCCACACCCATTCGAAGAAGATCATGGTAGTGGCCTTTGTTGTGATGCTCTTCTTACAGGCAACCAAAAGTGCCATTTTAGAAAAACGATCAACCACCACAAAAAATAGTCATTTCCCCTCTTGGTTGATGGAAGGCCCGACATGTAGTCCATAGAGATGGATTCCTAGGGCCTTTCAGGAGTAGGCATAGGAGTGTAAATTCATTTTTTCTCAATATCTAATAGTGTAGGCAGTGCAAGACCTGATATACTTGTTGACATCTTGTTGAAGTTTCAACCAATGGAAATGTTGTTGCAACATTGCCACTTTCTTTTCTACGCCAAAGTGTCATTCCACCTGACTGTAGTGGGCTTCTGAAATCATCTTTTCTCACTCACTTCATGGAACGTAGAGATGGCCCAGATGAAACAATATCCCATCTGGACATATCTCATACAGTTAGGGCCATCTAGAGTTCTTGTGGCCGACAGAGTTTTGTTAGAAAAACAGGATCGCGGAGCAATAAAATAAAGAAAATGTGGAAATAAAACACAAAAGATACACAATACAATAGAGACACAGATATACGTGGTTCACCCAGTGTGGGCTACGTCCACCAAAGAAATTTTCAAGTCCTTCCTTTATTATTATCCAACAAATGAAGGGATACAACCTACAACACACCTGCTATAAGTTCCTCTTCTTTTCTCTCACAGTCTCCTAACTCAGAATATAATATTCGCAATTATCCATAGCCGCAATAAATTTCCCTCATAAAACAGGTTTTCCTTCTAGGGAAAAAACCCTAACATAACTTCTACTGTCAGATCTACGACCTTATAATGAACGGTCCAGATTTANCTCCTGCACTCCTCCATGTGGAGGAGTGTACATTCTTCTGGGGTGTAAATTCTTCATAGGGTATAAAAACGACTGAAAACAAAGACCTCTGAATCAGGAAGATAATCAAGCTCCACAACCAACAAATTTAGCACTGTGGTGAGTGGTGCAACTGGTGAGCGATTGAGGAAATCAACGATGTGGTTGGTGATTATTGTATTATACTTGATGTTAATATGGGACTGCTGCAAGTATGTGGACCACTGCTACAAGTATTGTGTTCATTATGCAATTTTCCTTATGTCTGCATGAACTGTAGCGGCTTATGATCGATGTGAATGATTGTCTCCTTCTCAAGAATGTAATGCCTCCAATGGTGGTAGTCTTGGACAATGGAGTACATTTATTTTTCATGATTAGGGTACTTATGGATGACATCTGATAGTGTCTCACTATGATATTCCACTGGGTGTCCGTGCTGAGTGAGAACTGCACCCATAGCATAGTCCAAAGCATTTGTCTCGATCTCAAAGGGATGTTAAAGGTCGGGTAATGAGAGCACTATGGATGAGCACAAGTGTTTCTTCAAATCATCGAACACTTTTTGTTTTGATAGGCCCCACACAGAATTTTCCTTACCACCACCCCTGGTTACTTGGCTGAGGACCCATGCAATATGGGAGAATCCCGAACCTGTGATAGAAATTGGTAAGGCCTAAAAAGCTTTGAAGCTCGGTGAGTGTGGTTGGGGCTAGCCAGTCACAAATGACATGGATATTGTTTGGATCCACATGCACCCCATGCTCATCACCAATGTGTCCTAGGTACTGGACCCTGTCCATGTCGAAGGAGAATTTTTCCAAATTTTCATATACCTTGTGTTGTCACAGAGTGTGTAGAACCAGTTGACTACACTACAAGTGTTCCGCCCAATTCTTGATGTAGATGAGGATGTCATCCAATACACCACCACAAAATAATTGGTGAAAGTTTGCAAGATATCATCCATCATCCTTGTGAAATTTGTTAAGGAATTCGTCAAACCAAAGGGCATGACCAACCATTCAAAATTACCTCCTTTGGACTTGAAGGCAATTTTCCATACATTTTTCTACTCTATTGGGACCCGATGGTAGACAGACTTCAGATCAATCTTACTGAAGTATTTTCCCCCCTTCAGTTGGTCAAGAATATCTTCAATTCATGGAATTAGGTATCGGTTCCTGATTGTGATTTTATTTATGGCCTGATAATCGATGCAGAGTCTCCAGGTCCCGTCTTTATTTTGCACAAGCCCGATTGTGATTCCACACGGTGATGAGTTGGGTCAGATGTTCCCCTTTTGGAGAAGTTCTTGGATCTGATGCTTGATCTACTCTTTTTCTAATAGAGAATGGTGATAGACTGGCCCATTGGGTAGGGATGTGTCGGGGGTCATATCAATTGAATGATTGACCTGACAATGTAGAGGTACCCCAGTGGGTGAGGAGAAGATATCTTTGTATTCTTCCACGACCTTATCCACTTGATTCTTTTGCATAGAGACATTAGTTGCAGAGGCCATGGATGTGGTTGCAACCTTCTGCTCACTTTGAGATAAAATCACGAAGAAGACAAACTTCACGGTCTGAGAGGTGACCTTCCTACATTGCTTGGGAGAGATCAAGGAAATGGCACTAGGTGGGACTACCTCGGGTATGCTTTACAATTTCCTATCCAAATTAATAATAACATTTCATGTCCTAGACTCATATACATCATGATGTTTCCATAAATAATGTTGGCCCAAAATAACATCACAAACTTCAAGCGAAGCGACATCACGCAATACCTGATAATTGAAGGGCTTGATGTCGTAGGACAGGTGACACTGTTTGTTGATGTGAAATCACTTCCTTTGCAGAACCATCTGATGGTGTATGGTTGTGGGTGTGGAGTTATTGGTAGGGCTAGTCACTTGATGACCTCCATTGATATGAGGTTCTTCTCGCTACCACTATCAGCGATGAAGTGCAACAAAGTACCCTTCACCCCACATCTATGAATGGAAGAGGTGTTAACCTTCCTATGGCTCATCGGGTTCAGCGGGTCAGATCTTGGTGGTAGAATCGTCGACACTGGGTTCGACATCAATAATATGTTTCCCCTTTTCTGGTTCTGACTCTGAGTCAAAACCTGCATCTGATTCATAGGCTTTCACCTCAACCACCAATGACTGCTTTAAGTGGAAATCAGTAGTGTTATTCCAGGGGCCCTTATGGAAGTTGCACCACTTCCCGGTGCCTTTCTTCGTCTTTCAATTTTCCTTCTTTGTTTCTGGCTTAGACTGGTTGTCCTGAGGCTTTCCATATTTTCTCTACCCTTTGTTCTATGGGTTGGGGTTGCCCTTTTCCTGCTTCCGTTGTAAGTGGTGTTGATTTTCCTAAATGAGATGATATTGTATATTTGAATGATGTTATTACAATGATGAGTGTTTCATATATATAGAAAATATGGTGACCATCCATGAATGGATGCATCCCTTGGATAATAAATAACTACTTATTTATTATATATATTTATACTAAACTACTTTTCTGTTTTTACTTTTCACATTATGAATATCGACCATAGTTACAATTTCAACACTCCCTCTTAAATAGGGAGGTATTCATAACATCTGCAACATCAAGAGCAACCTGCCATATGATCTGGGATAATGTCTTCCCAATGTTTTCCAAACATCAACATTCCCTCTCAACGAGGGAGACATTCTTCATCATGCCAAATATTTTCTCTGATGTATACAGACTTCACTCTAGACTCGTGACACCTGTTTGTCAGTATTGGGAGATGTCTCTCTCCTACTTGAACCGAGAGAAAAATCCCTCGAGCCAATTGACTCTATTTGAGATCAGGATCACTCTGGGTCTGCATCTTCGACCACTTCGATTCCATATTATTCCTTGTCATGATCAAGGAAGAACTATGCCTGGGCCCATTTATCACAAGTACACCCTTGTGATAAACGTATCATATCTCCATTGATATGCATCACAATCTAGGAGAAGGTCCACCCAATGCTTACTAGGTCCATTTACCTTTGTTTATACATGTCATGTAGTTGGTATCCACAAGACTTGAGCTAGCTCATCCTACAAGGGGTGGCCATTCCCTTGGGGTTGATCAAACTAAGTCATCTTGAACCATATTTGACATATAGAGGTTTCCTCATGAAACCAATGTCTTGGTTCCTTCATCTTAATATATGAGGCACGTCAGTATGAATTCCACATTCCCTCCTACTAGTCCATACAAGACCCTCCGGGGAGAATGTCTCATGATGCTACCTCAAACATCAACACTCCATCTTAGATAGGGAGGTATCTTTTAATGATTTCTTCATCTAGTAGTCCACTGAATTCTCTACAATCAACTAGTAGCACACATCTACTACCATGTCAACTATAGCTTGAATCATTCGTCACAGTCTCTGCGATCAATAAGCACATAGTTTCTCCAATTGATTTGGTAATCTCCATGAAAATCAACTAGTAGCACATAGCTACTACAATGCCATCCAATAGAACACATCTATGTTGATCCATAGTAGTACACAACTACTATCCAGTGGTACACAACCACTGCTAGTATCAAATAACTACTATCTAGTGACACATAATTGTTGCTAGTGGTACAAAACCACTGTAGTAGCATACAACTACTGTCCAAAGATACACAATGTTTGCCAGTGGTACACAACCGTTGTAGTAGCATACAAATACTGTCCAGAGACACACAATATCTGCTAGTGGTACACAACCACCGTAGTAGCATACAACCACTGTCCAGAGACACACAATCTCCGCCTATGGTACACAACCACTATAGTAGCATATAGTTGTTGTACATAGACACACTGTCTCCGCCATAGTCTCACAACTACACATGTGTCTCGTAGTTGTCATGCACTCAACGAAATGTCACATGACTATCTAAGCCAGACTCTATCTAAGTAATCTAGGAATGATGTGAGTCATCTGTATCATCTCTAAGTTATACTATCATGATTCTACTGCATCATATCTAAGTTGTACTAGCATAATGTGACCCATGCATATGCATCATCTCTAATTTGTACTAGCATGATGTGGAGTATAATCTACATCATCTCTAACCCGTACTAGCATGATGTGAATGCATCATATCTAACTTGTACTGGCATGATGTAGATTAGTTCCTCTACATCATCCCTAAGTCGTACTAGCATGGGGTCAATGCACCATCTCTAAGTTTTACTGGCATGATGCGAGTCATATGCATCATCTCTAAGTTGTACTAGCATGATGTGAATCAGGCATATGCATCATCTTTAAGTTGTACTAGCATGATGTTAATGCATCATATCTAAGTTGTACTAGCATGATGTTGAAGCATCATATCTAAGCTATACTAGCATGATGTTGAAGCATCATATTTAAGTTGTACTAGCATGATACATATCAACACTCCCTCTCAACCAAGGGAGCGATCTCACAAGTCCCAACTTGTCCCTTAAGTACACAAACTTTCCTTTGGAAAAGTGCTTTGTCAGAATATTTGTTATCTACTCATCGATGGAGATATACTTGAGTTTTACTTATCCCTTCTAGACTCAATCACGGATGTAATAATACTTTATCTCAATGTGCTTCGACCTGTCATGGAACACTGGGTTCTATGAAATCTTCACACAACTTTGATTGTCACATAATATCACATTCAAATCCGACGGCTGATTAAATAGTCCAAAAATCAACTTACAGAGCCATATTGCTTTCGTACAAGCATCACATGTTGCATTGTACTCTACCTCTGCAGTGTTGAGTGCCACAGAATTTTGTTTCCTACTAATCCAAGATATCATGGTTGAGCCCAAACTGAAACAGGTACTAGAGGTACTCTTTCTTTCATCCACACTCCCTGCCCAATCAGAGACTATATATCCCTACAACATTACTTCTCCACTTGAGAAGTATATGAGTCCATACCCAACTATACCACGTAGGTACCTCAACACATGTTTTTCCACAACCCAATGCAATTGCCTTGGTTCACTCATGAACTAACTCAAGGTGCTCATAAAACGTATATATGGCCTAGTGTTCACCAGGTACATCAGGGACCCAACCACTTGTATATACATCGTAGGGTCCACCAAATTTTAGTCTGAGTTTGCCTCATTCAACTTCTTCAAATTTGATATCATGGGTGTATCCATGGACCTGCAGTCCATTATGACATGTCTCCGCAAGATTGCAACTTTGTACTTCCTCTCTCAGAGGAATTTCTTGCCTTGCCTTTGCCACACCTCAAATCCCTTGGAGAATACTCAATCTCCTGACAAGAACAATGGATCATCCCAAGAATAACCAATCAAGGACTAGATCCTATGGAAGTGGATCTTCATATACTAAGAGTAGATCCTCCACTCTCTTTGCAACTTCTCCATCTGGAGCTCTGCAACGACTCCTTCTGAGCTCCTGCAACTGCTCCCTCTAGAGCTTTGCAACTGCTCCTTCTGAGCTCCTGCAACTGCTTACTCTGGGACTCATACTATGTCTGCCAACTCCATTGGATCTATCACCATAGATGTGCTATAGTGGGTCTGACTAGTTGTATCCACGATAACTGGAATTTTTTCTACTATCTGGTATGATCTCGACCTGGAGGAATATTGCTCCTAGATACTTTTTGTCTCTGAGCATCGCGTCTAGAAATGTCTCTCCTTGACATCATGTTGGAATTTCTTTGCCTCCATGTCTTCCTTTCTCCATGAGCCAACTTTCTCCCTCTTACACTGAAGCAAACCCTACCTGTCTAGTTTTCTTCAGTGGTTTCTCCATGTTTATGGGAGAAGCCTCTTTCCACGAGCCTTCTTTTCACAAATTTATTTTTCAAATATATAAATTATGAAGACCGACCATAGTTACAAAAATTCAACACTCCCTCTTAACTAGGGAGGTATTCATAATCATCAATTTTACTTGTCCTCTTGGAACTTCTTCTATCATAGATATGGGAGAGACCTGCAATGCCCTTTGGCACATGTACCCTGCCATCACCTTAAGGCCTGCACTTATGACAATAATTCTCAGCAGGATTTGATCATGGGTATGAAACAAAGAATCCATAGATCCAATTTTTCTATTAGACCCAAAATCTCAATCAAGAGCATAGAGAAAAAGGGAATCTAGGAGACCCACGAGGGAAATCAACTCTATAGGGATGAAATGTTGGGTTGCCATCTTCCTGCTCACATCAATGCAGCTGTGACCCACAGTTTCTCCTACTGCATATGTAAATCCATCCCACTTCATCTCTACACAAAACAATACAAAACCAATTGGGATAATTTATTTTCCCTGAATTCCAAGTCAATCTTGGATCCTCACAATTGCATCCCCAATTGGTAGTTTTCTTTCCAATTCTAGCCAGTTTTGGATCGCCATGATTACTACCAATTTTGTGTAATATGCATTCAAATATCAACTATCTAGCATTTAAATCCGTTAATATATGCATATACCCATTGAAAAAAAAATGCTTAAACGCCATTATGACCCGACCTCCAAATGTGTGTCTTGGTGTATCCCTTATGCCTTCCACGGCCTGTCTTCGATCACAAGTATGGTATCATTGTTTATGTCTATTTGTCTATGTTATATATGGGGATTTTCCATGGTGGAGAGAGATAGGCCTTGTCACCGCTTTCAATTACAGGCCATGTCAGTTTCTGGAAAGAAAATTGATTTTTGTTCTTCCCAGTCTGTTGTAAACGCCGAGCCTACTTACTTTCGCAGGTAGGTATATGTTTGTACCAGGTTTGTTTTCCTTTTAAAAATACAAAGGCCCTATTTTATCCCTTTTAAAATTCTTAAAAACAAATGAATTGGAAGATACTGTAAATTTCAGTTTCGTGACTGTAACACGACGCAATTTGCAATATGAACATTACAAATTTCCTCGAACCACGTCTTTCAAAGAATCAGTCCATAGGATTCTCCAAGCCACTTTTTCTTCCATTTGCATAAATCACGAATAGAGTAGCACTAGGATTTTAGTTTACCTTCTTAGTATTTATTTTTATATGAGATAGAAATCTTCACAAAAGACTCAAGCTATCTCTCTCATTTTCCTGGGCTCTCCCGTGAGGGAGTCAAGCCCAATCTAGCTTTAGTACCATGTTGATTTTTCTAAATGAGATGATATTGTATATTTGAATGATGTTATTACAATGATGAATGCTTTATATATATATAACATATGGTGACCATCCATGAAAGAATGTGTCCCCTGGATAATAAACAACTGCTTATTTATTATATATATTTATACTAAACTACTTTTCACATTATGAATACCGACCATAATTGCAATTTCTACTTGATTTTGACAAAATATCGATAGGCCGCGCCCAAGGATGAGATGTCTAGAAACTCCATTTCTGTCTAGATGTATCTATGCAGACTTTCGCGGTAATTGAGCACCATATGTCACTCATAATATTTGATACCCAGCTTGGTGCTCAAGGTATGGAAGATATTTGTAAACTCTGACACTATTTGGTCCCTTTTCCTGCCGCAATGTGGTCCATCTTGTATACAGGTCGTCATAACTTCCAACAAGGTAGTATTGTTCCTTAATAGCATCCCTAAAGGACTCGTAGGTGAGTGTCACTGTAAATAATGAGGGTTCCTCTATTGGCTTCTGATCACATAAATTCTCCCACCAATATTAGACATGGGGTATGGATTTGAGGAGTGCAAATGTAATCTTTTCTCTATTGGAAAAGTTATTGACAAAACAATACCCTTCTAGAAGATTCAACCATTTGTCTACAACATTTTCATTTGTCTGACCTTCAAATACAGGAATATAAAAGTTGATTTGTACCTTGAAGGGGGTGGCTCCTCCACTCAAGGAAGATGTGTCACCTGTTGGAAGTCGCCGAATGATTTGCACAAAACTATCCATCATCTCGTTCCTATGTTGCACAAAGGCTTCCTCGAGAAAAAATCTTAAAGGATATCTTGTCCCAATGTCTTCTTTTCTCCCACCATGGAAGGTCGCTTGGGTGTGCGAGAGCTCTTTTCCTCAAGAGAAACAAGCTTGAGACCCAACTCCTTGTACCTTGACCTTGTCAGGGACATACACTAAGAACGAAAAGGAGCAGACCACTCTAATACCATTGATCCGGATTTTATGAGCAAAATGAAATGAATACAGATATATATTATTAACACGGAGATACAATGAATAATAACAGAGATACAATACAACTTGGCTTCTATTCGAATAAGAAATATGTTGAAACTGTAAAATATAGACTCAAACAAGATTACTAGAATGGTGGTGACGATTGTGCTCAATCTCTAGAAGATGAGTACAATGAGGATCCAAAGGCCTTTTTACATCAAACATGAATGTCAAAACCCTAGACATAAAAACTTTAACCCTAGGAGATGAAGCACCAAAGGTTATGTGGGCCCCATTGGGGTAAGTTGGTACATCAACTTCTCGGGGTCATAACTTTTGCATACAATCTCTTTTTTAAGCGCATGATAGCCCGTTAGAAAGGTATGTCTGAGGAATACACATTATTCTATCAGAATTTGACTATGACAATAGTGTTGATTTTTCAATGAGCAACATTAATCATGAAGGTCATTCCATTTTTAGCATTTAACTTATCCTTAACCAATAATGTTGCAGCAACCAAGATCACAAGAAGAAACACCATGCACAAGAACACAAGAAGTATTATGGGAAACCCTTCTCAACAAGGGAAGAAAACCCATCCAAAATCCTTTGCTATATTTTTCAAGAGAAATACCTTCACCACCAATGAAACCTAGCACAAAAGAGGGTGCTCAAACCCTAGAATAATAGCGCCCAAGAAGAGAGGTGCACACTTTTCCCAAGAAGGTGTACTTACTAAAATTTCCAAACTCACATGAAAGATATATTTTCTTAATGGGGAATTTACCTTTACTTATACTAAACTAAACATGTCAACAGAAGTGTCTGTTGGCACAATAGGGCCGACCTCTCTATCTCATAATATAATTAATATTGACCACATTAATTATCTTTTACATTAATTAACAATTACATTAAGGTGGGGTCGACCTGTACCCTTTACATTACAAATAGGGTTACAGGCAGGTTTGAATCTTGAACAATATAGAAAGGGATTTCATACACCCACTAGTGCTCATCCACTAGGGGCACATCCATATGGATTTCCATATCTATGGCTCACTGCATTACACAGAAGAACCAATTCTAGTGCTCATCCACTAGGATCACATTCACTTGTTCTCATCCACAGGCACGTCCACTCAACAGATCTTATTTCCCACTACATTACACATGAGAGTTATGTGGAGTTTCTCATCAACTCTCTGCTCAGAGGAGGCTAATATGTCATCTTCATTTATGTTCTCATGACGATGCACCCGACACTTTGGGATTTCACACGTTCACCTTGTGTTGAGCCACAGTCACGTCCAACTCTGCAGATCTCCTTTCTCACTGCGTTACATGATATAATCATCTGGATTTCTTCTAAAATATCTGTAAGGAGGAGGCCATCTCTACGTTCCATCTTTGTCTCATATAGGAACCACACACCCCTCTCATTGGATTTATCTCAGGTTTGTAAGCTGGAGAATGTCTCACGTAGCTACAATGATCAACACTCCCTCTCATCTAGAGAGGCATTCTTCATCATGCCAAGTCTCACACGGATTTACTTTGAACTTTGTCTTGGTTGGAGTCATCAACACTCCCTCTCAACTAGGGAGGTGTTCTTCACCAAGTTAATTTTGTGAATATGTCTGCAATTTGCTCATGTGTAGGAAGGTACTGCATGTGTACTATTTTCCTCTACATCATATCTATGATATAAAGATATTTCATCTCACCATGTTTCAATCCATCAGGAAACATTGGGTTCTCAAATAGCTTTACACACGGCTCTTGGTTATCATCATAGGATCCATCTCATGGTCAAGTAAATATGTTAGAATCTTGTGAAGCCATATGGATTCTCACATTCGATGATATATACTTTGCTTTTGTGGTACTCATGGCCACAGAGTTTTGTTTCCTGCTGCATCAGGAAATCATGGAAAACTTCATGGTAAGACAACAACCAGATGTGCTCTTCCGATCCATTGTACTCTCTGCTCAATCTGTATCGGCATATCCTACAAACTCAAGTTCACACTGGAGCCATATCTCAGGCCATATCCAATTATGCCTCATATATATCTCAATACATGCTTTACTGCTATCTAGTGAGTCTGTCTCGGATGACTCATGGATTGACTAAGTACATTCACTGCATAGCTTGAATTTGATATGGTGTTAACCAGATACATCAATGATCCAATCATTTGTGGATCAATCTCGTATGAATCATCATCATTCATTTTCTTCAAATCCATCATGGTGGTTTTTCATTATATCATACTGAACTTCTTTAATATTCCCACTGTATATTTTCCTTGACTCGGGAAAATATCATCAGTCCTTTGTCATACTTCTTGTCCAAGAAGTAGTGCATCATACTCATATCCTTCATCTTGAAATCAGAAGTCAAAGCTAACTTATATCCAACAAGGATTTCTGAATAAGTCAGCAAAATCAGGCTCTCGTCACCAACACTGTAATAATATAGGTTTGAATTAGCAATACTCTTGATGAAACCCAAAATCATCAAGAATCCATCCATATGATATAGTTTCCAACTCATGGATGATAGTATGGATGGAAGTGCATTAGGCTTTCTGGATCAAGTGTCTCATCATAGACAACTCCCTATGTTTGTGATAATCCTTTGGCTATAGATATTGCTTTGTATTTCTCGACACTTCCATCCGCTGCATGTTTGATCTTATAGATCTACATGGAAGTTACCACATACTTTCCTTCTGGTCTCTAAACAATATCTTAAGCATCAATATTTTAAGATATACTTGTATTCTTTTTTTATGGCATCTTTCCTTACCTGTTCTCATGTTGCTTCTACAAGACAAGAAGGCTCAAAATTAATGAAGTGGCTCATGACTGAAGGATAGCTCGAAAATCTATTTTGATTTCTCAGGATGTGCCTTGAGGGGATTGTATGTTTCTCTGCCTCCTGTAGAGTGATCCTAGGTAGGCCTTTTATGCCCTACTGTGATATCTTTTGGACATATCAACTGAAGCAACTGGATCAGTTGGAATAATGTATGTCTCCCTATGAAATGTTGAAGGGGGAGAAGGTATTGTCTCACTGTCAATCTCCATATGAGATTCTTTGGATCTTTGAAAGACTATCTCTTCTTCAAGGACAACATCTATGTTTTTCTCAATATTTCTCTGACCAGGGATGTAGATATGGAATGTCTTCGATGATTCACTATTTATCCCATAAATGTATCCTTTGTCCCTGAAGGGTCTAGCTTGGACTTCTTCTCTTTGGGTACATGCAACTACTCTAGGCACCCAAATATCCTGAAGTGTTCAATCTCAGGCTTCACTCCGATGAAGATTTGGGAGTTATGTTTTTCAAAGTCTGGTGAAGCCTCTTGTTCTGAACATATATTGTGGCATGCATGCTTCTTCCTGTGGAATCATAGAAATATTTTGATCATGCATTATTTCATTGATTGTCTCAAGAAAGGTTATATTATTCCTCTTTCTCAAATAGTTTTGACTCCCTCTGAAGGATAAGTATCTTCCTTTCTTCTTAACTTGTCTAGAACTAGAAAACAAGAGGAACCAAAATAAGAATATCTCCTAAAGGAGAATAATGAGTACATCTCTAAAATTAAAACAATTTAAGGATTGTTGTCACAACAACAACACCTACTTGTAATGTAACAAACTTTAGAAATATAGTGATCCGGATTTATGTAGGAACACAATGAAATACAGAAATACACAGAAACGTAGAGATGCAACAGAAATAAGACTTCATTTCATTAATAACAAATGACTGAAATATGCTTACAGATAGAATGGAAATAAACTAGCTAGGGCGTTGGTAGCTTATCTCTGAGAAGAGATGTGGCGGCTACTGGCCTCTGAACTGTGTTACAATGTGGTTCGAAGGCCTATTATTATTGAGAAACAATGGAAAACCCTAAACATCCAAAGACCTAACCCTAGGAGATGAAACTCCAAGACTATGGGCCCCGTTTGGGTAAGTTGGTACATCAACTTCCCGGGGACATAACTTTGGCATACGATCTTCGTTTGACGTGTTCCATACCTCGTTAGAAGTATCTATCCGAGGAATACAACTTTTGGGTGAGAAACATCAATCTATGATCCATGTTGCTCCCCATTTTCCCAAAAAAATGTCATTTAAGGCCTCAAAACAGCTCCGAAAGTTTAGGACCTGAAAAACTGCTAAAAATAGTAAATTGTGCGGAAACTGAAAAACAGAAAGAAGTAATGGTGGGGGTCCAAGTGGAATAGGTGGGTGGCCACCAATATCCACCTAGATCATTCCTCCCCCCTTAGGAATCAATGGTCCCCATTGCGTTGAGTTCCTCCATGAGATGAGGAAACCTCTGCTGAACTTGGTCCCTGGTGAGCCACTTTCCTTGGTGAAGGAGTTGGCATGCTTTGACAACTCGATGTAGAGGTATCCTTTGTTTTCGAGTGTTCTTGATCTGTGTATCCATGATTCGATCAGTTCTGGCTTGTTCCATGCAGTCTGGATTTAACTCTGTTGGTGTGAGTTGTTCTGCCATGTCGGATGTGTCTAGTAGAGGTGGAAAGTAGGGTCGAAGGCGGTCCACATTGAACACTGGGTGATAACCAAGGAATGGTGGAATGCTGAGCTCAAAGGAATTTTCCCCTATAGCCTTGGTGAGGTTGTACGACCCATATCGGAGCAGACAAAGCTTGTGATGGGTTCCAATGAGGCGCTCCTTTTGCAAATGCAACCACACTTTGTCGCCCACCTGGAAGTTGTGTGGCACCTGATGTTGATCATGTCGCTGCTTGTACATAGCATTGGCTCTATCCAAGATGTCATGAACCTATTGGCGTATGTGTTGAATGTGCTCAATGAAGTTGTTTGCCTTGTCAGCCTCAGACTGGACATGAGTTGAATCTTCCTGAGTAGCCACAAATGGCATGGCTATGTCAATGGGACATAGTGGTTGGAATCCCAAGACCACTTGAAAGGGGTTGTGGCTAGTTGAGCTATGGAGAGCTCGGTTGTAGCTGTGTTGTACATAGGGGAGGCTCTCACCCCATGTGCGTGGATGCTTTGAATTGTACATGCGCAGAATGTGTACGATCATCTGGTTGACGACCTCTTTCTGGCCATCAGTTTGTGGATGGAAAGTTGTGGACTTGGTGAGCTTGGTGTCCAGCATCGACCAGAGGCTGGACCAAAATGTACTGAGGAACCTACTATCCCGATCTAAGATGATAGACTGTGGGATCCCAAAGCGTACCCATACTCGTTCAAAGAAGAGTTTAGCAGTGGCTTCTACTGTGATATTCTTCTTGCAGACCATCATAATGGACATCTTTGAGAATCGATCGACGACCAAAAAAACACAGTCATTTCCATGCTTAGTAGAAGGAAGGCCCAACATGTAATCCATAGAGATGGATTCCCAAGGTCGACTGGGGGTAGGAAGCGGAGTATAGAGGCCTTGCTTCTTGATGGTTAGTTTGGCAATGGCGCAAGCAGTGCAAGACTTGATGTACTTCCCGACATCTTGTCGAAGGTCCGGCCAATAGAAATACTTTTGCAGTACTGCCACGGTTTTCTCAACCCTGAAATGCCCAACGACCCGACTGTAGTGTGCCTCCCAAATCATCTTGGCACGCTCGCTTGAAGGAACACAAAGGTGTCCCAGGTGACAAAGCAAGCCATCCTGGAGGTGAAAATTGGGAACTTGCTTACCCTCCAAGAGTGTATTGTATGTGTGGCCAAATTCTGGATCACTTGTGTAGAGAAGTGGCCAGTCCGAAGTCTCATGCCCACAAGATTTGAGCACAGTAGTTAACGCCACAATGGGTGGTCGACTGAGGCAGTCTGCAACATTATTGGTGCTGCCTTTTTTGTACTTAATGTTCAAATGAAATTGTTGCAGGTATGTGGACCACTTCTGATGGCGATCGTTCTGCAACTTCCCTTGTGTCTGTATGAACTGCAGGGGTCGGTGGTCTGTGTGGATGATCATTTCCTTTCCCAAAACATAATACTTCCATTGCCGACAAGCCTGCACAATGGAATACATTTATTTGTCATAAGTGGGATACTTTCGGACTGTGTCAGAAAGTGTCTCACTGTGATATGCCACTGGATGCCCATGTTGAG
>ML811760.1:101721-141388 GCA_009831015.1 Picea engelmannii
ATGTTTTTAAGGAAGCTACTTGGAGAGTATAAATAAGAGGCAAGGCTCTCTCATTTTAATAACACTTGAGAATATTGAATATCTATAGGTTTCTGAGGTAACCAAGGATATCTAAGCTGAAATTCTGAGGGAAGGTGAAGAAAAGAAGGCCGAAATGCAAGGAAGGATAACTTCTTTTGATGGTGTTTTCTAAGGTATGTTATTTACTGGTCATCTCGCCATTTTTGCTATAAATTTTTTCTATAATGATTCAGAATATGAAATTGATATACCATTGAGAAAACATATCCAAGTATCTGTGGTAAAAAATTCATCTTGTGGGTCATTGTATTTTTGGAGTTACACTCCGTGGAAAATAGGGTTTGTTGCTAGTCCTGAAACTAGTCAAAAATAGGTGTTTCAGGTAAAAATGTCATAAATTCTTCATAAAATATCAAAAATAAGTGAAACCAAATGTCTTAGTTAGGGTACATTCTATAGTATGTTGTGTAAAATTTTCAAATCAATTCAAAAAATATTCCGTGCGGGGCACTCTCTACAAGGTCGCTCTCTAGAATAAGCCAGAATTCAGCAAGGTATGCCATCTGTACTATAACTCCTTTTCTGAGAGGTTCCAAGTAGTGACACCTGGAAGAATTGCATAAAACACACTGAAGAACATTGTGTATCAGTTTCATATATTTATACATTACAGGTACAAAGTTATGATTACTTCAAGTTAGGGTTGTTGACTAATCCAAAACTAGGCATGTGAGACTAAAGAAAAGTTTGATGAAAATCCTAGTCTCTTGTTGTTGAAGTTAAGGAAAGTTTGCAGAAATGTGATCATATACACCAAGTATATTACAGAGCTACAAATAATATTTGGATGATGAAATTGATGAGGGATTTTGGTTGAGGTACATGTTGAGTACATGGTTGAGACAAGTAGTTGATGAGTTGGCACATACATAAGGTGTATAGTTGATGATGTTGGTACATATTGATGAGTCATAGTTGATCAGTAGTTGAAAAAATATTGGTACATGGTTGGATGCACTTGTTTATGGTACAGGTTGATTACATGTTATTTGGTACAGGTTGGTGCATGGTTGATGCACTTGTTTATGGTACAGGTTGATTACAGGTTGAGGTACAGGTTGATGCATGGTTCATATTTATTGGTACAGGTTTACAGCGGTATATCTCACAGTGACAGGTTGACAGGGGTTCCATCATTCTACTTCTACTTCAGGGTGGCAGGACGGGGCAAGGACATGTGGTTGTACCCACCTTCCGGTTGTAGTCGGAGAACATAGGGGGTTGTAGCCTCCTTCTGGTTGTAGCCAGAGAATTAGGGAGTTGGAGCTTCCCTCAGGTTGTAGCCTAAGAAACTAGGGGGTTGGAGCCTCCTTCCAGTTGCAGCTGGAAGACAAAGGAATTTGGTGCTTCCAATGAATGTGATTCTACAAGACATATAAGAAAAAGCATTCTGTGGTTTTCTCTCGATTTGGGTTTCCACGTAAAACACTGGTGTACTGTGTATGTGTATGTTTGTTCATTTGTTCATTGCTTATTTACTCTGGAGTTATTGGATGATAATGCTTCATTGATATAACACTTGGATTATATGGTTAAAAATGATTAAATTGCTCTATTACTGATTCACCTCCCCTCTTAGTAATCCAACACTTGCATACTCAGGCCTGTGATCCTGTGGATCAGTGTCGGGTCAACTGTAATGTGGCGATCGATCCATATGTAGCCGCCATGGTAACACGACAGTAGCATCTTGACATAGGCATCGACTTCCTAGTGTCTTCCAAAGTGTGGGATTTTCATGACATTCAGCAGGGTGGACTGCGTGAGGTTCATTGTCCACGACTGGGGAATGATCTTTGAATTCTTTCCTTTATTTCTAGTCAGGTACTTGTATGGGGCGAGCATGCCATAGATCTTACGATCTCCGAGGTTGAAGTCGCTAAACTTTAGTGTTGTGATCTTGTCCTAGTCTGTTTGAACTACGCATATCCCCTTCGGGAGGTATGTAGTAATTATGGTGTACTCGAAATTGCGTGGTACACTATCACGGTTCACAGCGCCAGCCAGAGGCGGGATGTAATCGGGCAGTATGGTTGGAATCAGTTTTGCATTCATGAGTTCGTCTTTATGCTTGGTTCTCTTTTCTGCTAATGGTCGAGATGGTCCTGCTCCACGAGCAGTCGATGGAGAAGCTTGCACCGTTCTCATCGATGAAGTTGGTACACCTGCAGACATCGACATGACTTTTTCAGTCATGAGGTCGATTAGAAGTTCTTCAACAACTTTCTATGCAGTGCTGAATTTGGCCGACATACGCGCTCATGATTGAAAATCTAGGGTTTGGGGAGTAACTTAGACACGAAAATATGATAGAGGGAAAAGTGCAATGAGCACTGTGTAAAATAAGTGAGTCTGTGGGCTCAGATTCATGGTTAGAAAAAGTGTTCTTGGGGCATGGCGCAGCGGGATAAATAGATAACTTGGCAATGGATCTCTGGCAACAGGTGGCAACGGGCAAGAAGCCTTCATAAAATCTGTTCTATCCATTATGGCACAGTCCAACAGTTTGGTGGAGAACCATAAATGCCTTTTGACCCATTCAGAGGGTCGGTCGAATGGTTATATTAGTCCCAACAACTATATTGCTTCACCATGGCAAAGTGCAATGTGACGTTGTTTTGTTATCCCGACGAAGTTCCAATTTTGCAAATTTTCCTTTTGCGAGGTTCCTTTTGGAACCTTCTGTAACTTGTCGATCTTAGCTCTCTTCTTACTTAGCTTTCTAGCCTTTTTTCTAGTGAGCTTCGTCTCAGTATGCCTTTTTCCATTTTGATTCTTATCTTCTTGTGGCATAGTTATTTCGCGTTGTTGAGATTCTTTCCTAAGATTTGAGGGTGATGCTTCTTCTTTATCTGGAATAGGTACTTCAATCTTCTGTGGGTGTTCTAGTGTTCTTGCAACTTCGACATCCGAGTCTCTGGTGTTAAGTAGCTTCGATATGTTCTTTTGTTCTTCAATCAAGTGTGTGATCCTTCTAGTCATAAAATCTTTTAACTCTTGCTTCTTCTGCTCTAAAATGTCTTCTTGTTCTTTCCTTATGACCTGATCTTTTTCAATCCAAGGTTTTCCTAGTAACATGGTAAATGGGGCGTTGTTCTCAATAAATTTAATAATCTCAAAATCTTCCTTTTTCGAAGTTCCATTGGCATTCATAGATATCTTGGTGAGCTTTCCACATAGGTTTATCATCTTTCCTCTAAATAGCCCTATTTCTCCCATTGAAGGAGTCACAGTAGGCTTCCCTAAAAGTTCTCAAGTTATTTCTGTCATGATATTCACCTGTGTTTCCTCATCTAGAACAGAGTCAATGTCAAAGTCTCCTATTCTTTCTTCAAGACATTCTTTTTCTTTCAAGATCTATGATAAGATGACATTTCAGTGGTCATTCAGGGTTTCTCTTATCTCCAGCAATGCTTTCTCTGATTCATTCTGGGGTTCTTCCATTTCTGGATCTTCCTTAGGCTTTTCTTGTCCCATGTTCATTCCTTCAAGCTTAGCAATCCTTCTAGGGAAATCCAATACTTCATGGTCCATAGCTTTGCAACAGAGACAACTAGGTCTTCTCCCAGGGCATTCCTTAGCAAGATGTCCTGGTTTTCTGCAACTGTAATAGAGGGTTAATCCTCTCTTTATTTTAAATGATCCCCATCTCTTTTTGTACTACGCTCTAGGATCATAGTAGCTAACCTGCAAACAGTTCTTTCTAGGATCCTGCATCCACTTGTTAGTCCAAACATTCTTTCTATGCATAGTTATAACATATCTTTCACTATTCTTATCAGATCTATGCATATCAAACCTTCTTTCATCTATTAGGGCCCTAGTTTTCAAGTTAGGACAGAATCTATCAAACATACCTAGATCCATACTTTAGAAACAAAAAATTCCACTTACATTACTTCTACAGAGCACAAAGATTTCAAATCTAGAACTTTTCACTATTCTTACCTTTATCAGAGCACAGAGGTTGCAGATCTTACCTTTGTAAGAAAAACTTCTTACTTTTACCTTTATCAAAGCACAAAGCATTCATATCTTACCTCTTTTCTTCAGATCTTACCTCTTTTCTTCAGATCTAACCTCTTTTTTTCAGCACAGAGCTTCTTAAACTAAGTAGAGTAATGCGCACTTAGAGAGACAGATCTATGCACAGATCTTTCACAGTTTTAGGACGGATATTTGCACAAAGCTTCTTCTTCCTCAGTTCCCAGCAATCACAGTTTTAGGTCCCGGCAACAGAACCATTTGTTGGCACAAAGGCAGACATAGGGTTCAATGCTACAACAACGCACCAACAAAACCCTAACTACCGGCCCTTTCGACAACACCTACGAAGCGGATGAAGTCTCACCCGAGGAAGAGGCAGGGGTGGTTGCAGGACTCAGGTGTCTGCAACCTTAGTTGGGACACAGATCTGTGATTGTAATACTTAACAGAGAACTTAGCACCAACAGTTCATCAATATTTAACCACTATTCTACTGCGCAGATAAAACAAAACATCGCATCATTCACTCAGATCTGATGTATCTAAGCACTTATCATAAAGAGGTAGATTAAATCTAGCAGATTCAAGCACTAAGCAAATTCACAAAGGTCAGATCTACATCCATATACATCATTAGCACAAAGCATAGAAGATCTATCTATCTATATCAAAACACTTTAGCAAGTAAATACATAAACATATCAAGACATCGCACAAAGCAGGACAACACAACATTATGTGGTTCACCCCCACCCTGGGGCTACATCCACCAACTCTTCTTCTTCTTTATTGTCTTCATTCAATCAGTTACATGCACATAGCCACAAAATCCTACTCTGCATAGGATAGGAGATCTGTGTGCACCTCGCCATACCCACCTTCCCTGAGCTAGGTTACAGCACTAAGCCTTCTACATTCACTTGCACTCAGCCTTGCAAGCTTCACACAATATTCATAGAGCTCTTACAATCCTTTGATCACATAGATATAACACTTAGCCATCTGTCTAACATCACATAGATGTATTCTCTATATATCCTTGCATTTCCTAGACATCTATATATACATTACAAAATATGCCTAAACATGGATAAACCCATGGGTCGACATCCCATACCCATTACATAATCCCAAATCCCAAAAAGGACCCAAAAAGGGGCCGAGATCCCGCGATCTCTGCTTCATCTTGCGCTCCTCCTTCGACAGGCTGACGAAGTCCCAAAATGGGTCAAACTTGACAAAATATCTATCAACACTTGGTCAAGGGCCAAAAGACACCTTTTTGAATCACCCACAATAAGTCTTCATTTGAAGTATTGTCTTCCAGGAACTTGAAGTTGCTTGATCCATCAAGCTTATCTTCCATCATAGTTTTGTTCATCATAATTTTAGATTCTTCACAACCCTTTGTCAACTGGGCTAGAAAACCTAACGGTTAGGCTAGGCTAGCACTTTTAGGATTTTTTGGACTTATGACTTCCAAAAATAATACTTTGAAAGATAGGAGAACATTGGTGAGTTGAAGATCTGCTTCAATGAGTTGTAGAAACCCTAATACTGAAATTTCTGCAAACATTACCGAAACCCTAGAATCCCTAGGGCCAAAATTTAAAAATGCTCGAAATTTTGATCTGAATCTTGTTGGAGGTGCATTCAAGGAGGTCGTACACTCCTATTCCCTTTTTATCCCCAACGTCCAAGTGCCAAGTGATAAAAACCTCCATAGGAGTAGGCCATACAGATTTTCTGGGAACCATAGGAGGGTCGTACGGTTTCTGCAGAAGAGAGAGAGGATGGTTGAAAGTTGTTTGTGCAATGGGTTCTTCAAGACCTATGCTCTGATACCATGTTGATTTTTCAATAAGCAAGTTTAAGAATGAAGTTCATTCCATTTTTAGAATTTAAATTATCCATAACCAATAATGTTGCAACAACCAAGATCACAAGAAGAAACACCATGCACAAGAACACAAGAAGTATCCTGGGAAACCCTTCTCAACAAGGGAAGAAAACCCAACCAAAATCCTTTGCTATATTCTTCAATAGAAATAACTTCACCACCAATGAAACCTAGCACACAAGAGGGTGCTCAAACCTTAGAAGACTAGCGCCCAAGAGAGGTGTGCACTTTTCCCAAGAAAGTGTACTTGCTGAAATTTCCAAATTCACATGAAAGATATATTTCCTCAATGGGGAATTTACCTTTATTTATACTAAATTGAACCTATCAACGGAAGTTTCTATTGGAACAACATGGCCGACCTCTCTATCTCATAATATAATTAATATTGACCAAATTAGTTATCTTTTACATTAATTAACAATTACATTAAGGTGGGGCCGACCTATACCCTTTACATTACAAATAGGGTTACAGGAAGGTCTGACTCTTGAACAATATAGAAAGGGATCTCATACACCCACTAGTGCTCATCCACTAGAGGCACATCCATATGGATGTCCATATCTCTAGCTCACTGCATTACACATAAGCACCACTTCTAGTTCTCAACCACTAGGATCATGTTCACCTGTGCTCATCCACAAGCACGTCCACTCAAGAGATCTTCTTTCCCACTGCATTACACATGAGAGTTATCTGGAGTTTCTCATCAACTCTCTGCTCAGAGGAGGCTAATAAATCATCTTCATTTATGTTCTCATGATGATGCACCCAACACTTTGGGATTTCACAAGTTCACCTTGTGCTCATCCATAGGCACGTCCAACTCTGCAAATCTCCTTTCTCACTGCGTTACACAGGAGAATCATCTAGAGTTATTCTCAACTATTTGTAAGGAGGAGGCCATATCTATGTTCCAGCTTTGTCTTAGATAGGAACCACACACCCCTCTAAGGGGATTTCTCTCATGTTTGTAAGTTGGAGAATTTCTCACGTCGCTGCAATCATCAACAAATAGTGTGAATATGGTGGGTCCAAAAAATGTTGTTTAGGGCCTCAAAACGACCCTGGAAATTTAGGACCCGAAAAGCTAGAAAAAAATTTCCAAGATGAAAACTGAAACTTCCAAGATGACATATGTATGGGAGACAGTTGGAATAGGTGGGTGGAAATCGATATTCACCTGAATCAATCCTCCCCCCTTAGGAAGAAATGGTCTCCATTGTGTTGATTTCCCACATCAGATGAGGAAATTTATGTTGAATTTGGCCCTAGGTGAGCCACTTTCCTTGGTGTAGGAGTTTCCCTACTTTGACAACACGATAAAGCTGAAACATTTATTGGCAAGTTCCATTGACCTGTGTGTCCATGATCTGATCAGTGCATGCTTGTTCCATGTAGTCAGGTTTGAGATTTGTCCGTGTCAATTGTTCTGCTACCTATGAGGTGTCCAATAATGGTGGAAAGTATGGTTGAAGGAGGTCCACATTAAACACTAGGTGCAAGCCAAGGAAGGGGGGAATGTTGAGCTAAAAATCATTGTCACCCATAGCCTTGGTGATGGTATAAGGTCCATAGTGGATTGGATGAAGATTTTGATGGGGTCCTGTAAGGCGTTCTTTCTGAAAGTGCAACCAAACTTTATCGCCCACCTGAAACTTGTGTGGAACCAAGCGTTGATCATGGTGTTGCTTGTACTTGGCATTGGATTTATACAAAATATCCTGAACCTGTTGGTGGATGTGTTGGATCCACTCAATGAACCAGGTATCTTTTTCAACTTCAGTTTGAACATGGGACAAGTCTTCCTCGGTGGCCACAGTGGGTAGTGCAACATCCATGGGACCCAATAGTTGAAATCCCAACCCCACCTGAAAGGGGTTGTGGTCAGTTGAGCTATGTATGGCTTTGTTGTAGATATTTTGAACATAGGGAAAACTCTCATCCCATGTGTGATGATGCTTGGAATTGTACATGCGCAAGATATGCACGATCATCTGGTTAACGACCTCAATTTGGCCATCCTTCTGGGGGTGGAAGGCAGTGGATTTGGTGAGCTTGGTGTATAGAAGTAACTAGAGGCTCAACTAGAATGTGTTGAGGAAGAAGATTTCCCAATATGAGACGATGGTTTGTGGTATCCCAAAATGTACCCACACTCGTTCGAAGAAGATCTTGGCAGTGGCCTATGCTGTGATATTCTTCTTGTAGGTGGCCAGAATCGCCATATTAGAAAAACAATCAACCACCACAAAACAAAGTCATTTCCCTGCTTGGTAGATTGAAGGCCCGACATGTAGTCCATCGAGATGGCTTCCCAGGGCCTTTTGGGAGTAGGCAGAGGGGTGTACATGCCTTGTTTCTTAATGGTCGGTTTGGCGATGGCATAGGTAGTGCATGACCTGATATACTTGCTGAAATAATGTTGAAGTTTCAGCCAATAGAAATGTTGTTGCAGTAATACCATTGTCTTTTATACGTCAAAGTGTCTTTCCACCCGATTGTAGTGGGATTTCCAAATCAACTTCTCTCACTCACATGATGGAAATCGGAGATGGCCTAGATGGCACAACAACCCATCCTAAAGATGGAAATCAGTGGCAGTTGTGTTTGCACCCAATATCTGGTAGGTGGTGGTGAAGGAAGGATCTCTCTCATAGAGTTAGGGTCATCTAGAGGTCTCGTGGCTGCAGGAATTTTGCACCGTAGTGAGTGTTGCAACTCGCGTGTGGTTGAGGAAATCAATGACATGGTTGGTGCTTCCTGTCTTATACTTTATGTTGAGATGGAACTGCTGCAAGTATGTTTACCACTTCTGGTGGAGGTCATTCTGCTACTTTCCCTGTGTCTGCATGAACCGCAGTGGCTTATGATCGGTGTGAATGACTGTCTCCTTCCCGAGAATGTAATGCTTCCACTGGCAGCAGGCTTGCACATTGGAGTACATTTCTTTGTCATAACTAGGGTACTTACAGATGACATATGATAATGTCTCACTATGATAGGCCACAAGGTGTCCATGTTGAGTGAGAATTGCACCCACAACATAGTTTGAAGCATCTGTCTCAATCTCAAAGGGTTGTTGTGGGTCGGGTAATGAGAGCACTAGGGTTGAGCACAAGCATTGTTTCAAATCATCGAATACTTTTTTTTGTGACAAGCCCCACACAAACGTTTCCTTACCAACACCCATGGTTACTTGGTTGAGGTCCCATGAAATATGGGAGAATCCCAACACGAACCTACAATAGAAATTGGAAAGGCCTAAAATGCTCTGAAGTTTGGTGAGTGTGGTTGGGGATAGCCAATCATGAATGACCTAGATATTGGATCAACCAACATGCACCCCATGATCATCAACAATGTAGCCTAGGTACTGGACCCTTTCCATGCCAAAGGATATTTTTTCTTCCAAATTTTCATATAGCTTGTGTTGTTGTAGAGTATGCAGAACTTGTTGAATATGTTGCAAGTATTCTGCCCAATTCTTGTTGTAGATGAGGATGTCATCTAGATACACAACCATAAAATAATTAGTGAAAGGCCACAAGATATCGTCCATCATCCTCATGAAATTTGTTGGGGAATTTTTCAAACCAAAGGGTAGGCCAACCATTCAAAAAGACCTTCTTTGGACTTGAAGGCAGTTTTCCATACATCTCTCTGCTCTATTGGGAAATGATGGTAACTAGAATTCAAATCAATCTTACTAAAGTATTTTCCCCCCTTGAGTTGTTCAAGGAGATCATCGATTTTTGGAATCAGGTACCGATTCCTGACTATGATTTTAATTGGAGCTCGGTAATCGATGCAAAGTCGCCATGTCCCGTCTTTCTTCTGCACAAGCACGATTGGGCTTCCACACTGTGATGAGTTGGGTCAGATGTGCCCCTTTTGGATCTGACGCTTGATCTCCTCATTTTCTAATATAGAGTGGTGATAGAATAGCCCATTGGGTAGCGGTGTGTTAGGGGTCACATCGATTGAATGCTTGACCTGACAGTGTAGAGGTACCCTAGTGGGTGATGAGAAGTTATCTTTGTATTCTTCCATGACCTTATCCACTTGCTTTTGTTGCATGGAGAGATCGGTCGTGGAGGCCATGGATGTGGCTGCAACCTTCTGATCACTTTGAGATCGAATCACGAAGAAGACATACTTCTCGGTCTAAGAGATTACCTTCTTGCATTGCTTGGAAGAGATCAAGGAAATGGCACTAGGTGGGACTACATCGGGTATCCTGTACAATTTCCTCTCCAAAGTAATAATAACACTATGATACCTAGACTCATATACAACATGAAGTTTCCATAAATAAGGTTGGACCAAAAGAACATCACAAACTTCAAGCGGAGCGACATCACACAATACCTCATCTTTGAATGGCTTGATGTTGTAGTGCATGCGACATTGTTGGCTGTCGCGAATATCACTTCCTTGGCGGAGCCTCCAATGGTGTATCGTTGTGGGTGCGGGGTTGTCGGTTGCACTATATGCTTGACAACCTCTATTGAGATGAGGTTCTTTTGGATACTGCTATCAATGATGAAGTGCAGTTGAATACCCTTCATCCACATCTATGAATGAAACAAGCACTCACCTTCCTTTGGATCATCAGGTTCATCGGGTCGGATATTGGTGGTAGCAACGGTGCCACTGGGTTCTGCATCAATAATTTGTCTTCCCTTTCTGGTTTTGAATTTAAGTTGACACATGCTTTTGATTCATAGGATTTCACCTAAACCACCAATGAATTCTTTGAGCGACAATCAACAATGTTATTCCAGGGGCTCTTATGGAAGTCACACCACTTCGTGATGTTTATATTTGTATTTCCATTGTCCTTGTTTGTTTATGGCTTAGAATGGTTGTTCTAAGGTTGTCCATATTTTTTATTCCCTTTCTTCTGTGGGTTGGGGTTTCCCTTTCCCTGCTTTTGCTGTGAGGGCTTTCGAGACCCAAACTGTCGCATCTTTTGTTTAATATTTTGCTTGATTTTGACAACATATCAATAGGTCGTGCCCAAGCATGCGATGTCCAGAAACTCCATTTATTTTTGGATGTATCTATGCTTACTGCCACAGTACTTGATCACCATATGTTTCTCATAATATTTTATACCCAACTTGGTGTGCAAGGTATGGAAGATATTTGTGAACTTTGGCAATGTTTGGTCCCTTTCCTACCGCAGTGTGGTCCATCTTGTATAAAAGTTGTCATAACTTCCAACATGGTAGAATTGTTCCTTAATAGCATCCCTGAAGGAATCCTAGGTGAGTGAGACTATAAATAATGAGGGTTCCTCTGTTTCCTTTTTCTCACAGAAAGTCTCCCACCAATCTTTGACATGGGGGATGCCTTTGAGGAGCCCAAATGTAATCTTTTCTCTATTGGAAAAGTTATGGACGGAAAAATACCCTTCTAGCAGATTCAACTATTTGTCTACAGCATATGCGTCTATATGACCATCAAATATAGGAATAAAAAAGTTTATTTGTACCTTCAAGGGGGTTGTGCCTCCACTCGAGGAATATGCATCGTCTGTTGGTAGCCTTCGAAGGATTTGCAACAAAATATCCATCATCTCGTTCCTATGTTGCACAAGGGATTCCTCGAGAAACAGTGTGAAAGGATATCTTGTCCCATAGTATTTATTTTATCCCACCATGTATGTTCACTTAGGCATGCGAGAGCTCTTGTCCTCAAGAGAAACAAGCTCTAGACCCAACTCCTTGTACCCTGACCTCGTCAGGGACATGCACTAAGAACAACTAGGAGTAGACCTCTCTGATACCACTGATCCATATTTTATGGGAAGAATGAAATGAATATAAATCTATATTATTAAAACAGAGATACAATGAACAATAACATATATACGGTAAAACTTGGCTTCTATTCAAATAAGAAATATGTTGAAACTATAAAATGCAGACTGAAACAAGCTTGCTAGAATGGTGGTGGCTTATCTCTGAGAAGAGATGCAATGGTTGTGCTAATTCACCAAAAGGTGAGTACAATTAGGCTCCAAAGGAATTTTTACATCAAAAATGAATGCCAAAACCCTATATAAAGCTAACCCTAGGAGATGAAGCACCAAAATTCATGTTGGCCCTGTTGGGGTAAGTTGGTACATCAACTTCCTGGAGTCGTAACTTTTGCATACGATCTTCGTTTTAGGCGCACGATAGCCCATTGGAAAGGTACATCCGAGGAATACATATTATTTCATCACAGTTTAAATTTGATTATAGTGTGATTGTGGTAGTTCCAGAAATGGTTGTTTAGGGCCTCAAAACGGCCCCACAAGTTTAGGACCAAAAAAGCTAGAAAAAAATTGCCAAGATGAAAACCAAAACTGCCAAGATGCCATCTATATGTGAGCGAGTCTGAATAGGTGGGTGGCCACTGATATCCACATGGATCAATCCTCCCCCCTTAGGAATAAATGGTCTCCATTGCGTTGAGTTTCCCCATCATATGAGGAAATTTCTGTTGAATTTGGCCCCGAGTGAACCACTTTTTTTCGTGTAGGAGTTTCCCTACTTTGACAACACGATAAAGCTGAAAATTTTGTTGGTGAGTTCGCTTGACCTGTGTGTCCATCATATGATTATTGGATTCCTATTCCATGCATTCAGGGTTGATCTTTGTCGGTGTCAATTGTTCTTCTACCTTTGCGGTGTCCAATTATGGTGGAAAGTATGGTCGAAGGAGGTCCACATTAAAAACTGAGTGCAAACCAAGGGAGGGGGGAATGTTCATCTCAAAGGAATTTCCATCCATTTCCTTGGTGATGGTATAAGGTCCATAGTTGTGTGGACAAATATTTTGATGGGGTCATGTAAGGCGTTCTTTCTACAAGCACAACCAAAATTTATCTCCCAACTAAAACTTGTGTGGCACTCGGTGTTGATCATGGCGTTGCTTGTACTTGGCATTGGACTTCTGCAAAATACCATGAACTTGTTGGTAGATGTGTTGGATCCACTCAATGAAGCAGATAAATTTGTCGACTTCAATTTGATCATGGGACAAGTCTTCCTGGATGGCTGCAGGGGGTAGTGCAACATCCATGGGACCCAATGGTTGAAATCCCAATCCCACCTGAAAGGGGCTATGTTCGATTGAGCTATGTATGTCTATTTTAGTTGTGTTGAATATAGGGAAGAATCTCATCCCATGTGTGGGGATGATTGGAAGTGTACATGCACAGTATATGCATGATCATACGGTTGACGACTGCAGTTTAGCCATCCATCTAGGGGTGGAAGGCAGTGGATTTGGTGAGTTTGGTGTCTAGAAGTGATCAAAGGCTCGACCATAATGCGTTGAGGAACCGGATTTCCTGATCTAAGATGATGGTTTGTGGTATCCCAAAATGTACCCACAGTCATTCGAAGAAGATCTTGGCAGTGGCCTCTACTGTGATACTCTTCTTGCAGGAGGCCATAATCGCCATTTTAGAAAAATGATCAACCACCAAAAAAACAGTCATTCCCCTGCTCGGTTGCCTGGAGGCCCTAAATGTAGTCCATCGAGATGGATTCCTGGGGCATTTAAGGAGTAGGCAAAGGGGTGTACATGCCTTGTTTCTTAATGGTCAGTTTTGTGATGGTGCGGGCAGTGCAGGACTTGATATACTTGTTGACATCCATTCGAAGTTTCAACCAATAGAAATGTTGTTGCAACACTACCACTCTATTTTCTATGCTAAAGTGTTCTGCCACTCAGCTGTAGTGGGATTTCCAAATCATATTTTCTCGCTCACTTGATGAAACACAGAGATGGCCCATATGGCACATTAGCCCATCCTGAAGATGGAAATTAGTGGAAATTGTGTATGCGTCAGGCATATGGTAGGTGATGGTGAAGCAAGGATCTCTCTCATAGAGTTAGGGCCATCCGAAGGTCTCGTGGTCACATGAGTTTAGTATCGTGGAGATTGTTGCAACTAGGGGGCGACTGAGGCAATCAATGACACAGTTGGTGCTTCATGTCTTATACTTGATCTTGATATTGAACTGTTGCAATTATGTGGACCACTTCTGATGGTGGTCATTCTGCAATTTTCCCTTTGTCTGCATGAACTACAGCGGCTTATGATCGGTGTGAATGACTGTCTCCTTCCTGATTATGCAATGCCTCCACTGGAGACAGGATTTCACAGTGGAGTACATTTCTTTGTCATAACAAGGGTACTTTCGAACGACATATGATAATGTCTCACTATGATAGGCCACGGGGTGTCCTTGTTGAGTGAGAACTGCGTCCACAACATAGTTTGAAGAATTTGTCTCGATCTCAAAGGGTTTTTACAGGTCAGGTAATGAGAGCATTGGGACTAAGCACAAGTGTTTCTTCAAATCATCGAATGCTTGATGTTGTGATAGGCCCCACACAAAAAAATTCTTACCACCACCTCTGGTTACTTGGTTGAGGGCCCATGAAATATGGGAGAATCCCAACACAAACCTACAATAGAAATTGGCAAGGCCTAAAAAGATCTGAAGCTCGGTGAGTGTGGTTGGGGCTAGTAGGTCACGAATGACTTGGATCTTGGATTGATCCACATGCACCCCATTCTCATCAAATATTTATCCTAGGTATTGGACCATGTCCATGTCGAAGGAGCATTTTTCCAAATTTTCATATAGCTTGTGCTGTCGCAGAGTGTGCAGAACCTGTTGAGTATGCTGCAAGTGTTCCGCCCAATTCTTGTTGTAGATGAGGATGTCATCCAGATACACAACCAAAAAATAATTGGTGAAAGGTCGTAAGATATTGTCCATCATCCTCATGAAATTTGTTGCGGAATTCGTCAAACCAAAGGGCATGACCAACCATTCAAAAAGACCTTCTTTGGATTGGAAGGTAGTTTTCCATACATCTGTCTACTCTATTGGGACTTGATGATAGATAGACTTTAGATCAATTTTATTGAAGTATTTGGCCCCCTTGAGCTAGTCAAGGAGATCATCAATTTGGGGAATCGGGTATTAGTTCCTGACTGTGATTTTATTTAGGGCTCGATAATCGATGCAGTGTTGCCAGGTCCCATACTTATTCTACACAAGCACGATTGGGCTTCCACACGGTGATGAGTTGGGTCGGATGTGCCCCTTTTGGAGCAATTCTTGGATATAATTCTTGATCTCATTATTTTTAACAGAGAGCGGCAATATACTGACCCATTGGGTAGTGGTGCGATGGGGGTCAGATCGATTGAATGCTTCACCTGAAAGTGTAAAGGTACCCGAGTGGGTGAGGAGAATATGTCTTTTTATTCTTCCATGACCTTATCCACTTGCTTCTATTGCATGGAGAGATCGGTTGTAGAGGCCATGGATGTGGTTGCAACCTTCCGCTCACTTTGAGAGTGAATCAGGAAGAAGGCAAACTTCCTGGTATGAGAGATGACCTTCCTGCATTGCTTGGCAGAGATCAAGGAAATGGCACCAGGTGGGACTACCTCGGGTATCTTGTACAATTTCCTTTCCAAAGTAATAATAAAACTACAATGCCTAGACTCATATACAACATGAAATTTCTATAAATAAGGTTGGACCAAAATAACATCACAAACTTCAAGGGGAGCTACATCACACAATACCTCATCTTTGAAGGGCTTGATGTCGTAGGACAAGTGACACTTTTGGATGACATGAAGATCACTTCCTTGGCGGAGCCATCCAATGGTGTATGGTTGTGGGTGTGGTGTTGTCGACAGGGCTAGCTACTTGATGACCTCTGCTAAGATGAGGTTCTTCTAACTACCACTGTCAACGATGAAGTGCAGTGGAGTACCCTTAACCTACGTCTATGAATGAAGGAGGCACTCACCTTCCTCTGGCTCATCATGATCACCGGGATGGATCTTGGTGGTAGAAATGGTGGCACTAAGTTCCGCATCAATAATCTGTCTCCCCTTTTCTGGTTTTGACTCTAAGTTGGAACCCGCATCTAATTCATAGGCTTTCACCTGAGCCACCAATGATTGATTTGAGCGACAATCGACAGTGTTATGCCAAGGGATCTTATGGAAGTCACACCACTTCCTCGAGTCTTTCTTCATCTTTCCTTTGTCCTTCTTTGTTTAGGGATTAGACTGGTTGTATTGAGGTTGTCCATCTTTTCTCTTCTCTTTGGTCTACGGGTTGGGGCTTCCCTTTCCCTTCTTTTGTTGTGAGGGGTTCATAGACCCAAACTACCACGTCTTTTTTTTAATCTTCTGCTCGATTTTGACAACATATTGATAGACCACACCTAAGGACGAGATGTCCATAAACTCCAATTATTTATGGATGTATATATGCATTCCACCGCAGTACTTGAGCACCAGATGTTGCTTAGAATATTTGATACCCAACTTGGTGCGCAAGGTATGGAAGATATTTGTGAACTTTGGCATTGTTTGGTCCCTTTCCTGCCGCAGTGTGGCCCACCTTGTACATAGGTCATCATAACTTCCAACAGGGTAGAATTTTTCCTTAATAACATCCCTGAAGGAATCCTAGGTGAGTGCGACTGTAAATAATGAGGGTTCCTCTATTGAATTTTTCTCACAGAAAGTCTCCCACCAATCTTTGACATGGGGGACGACTTTGAGGAGAGCAAATGTAATATTTTTTGTATTGGAAAAGTTATGGACAGAAAAATACCCTTCTAACAGATTCAAATATTTGTCTACATCATATGTTTCTATCTGACCTTCAAATATAGGAATATCAAATTTGATATGTACCTTGAAGGTGGTGACGACTCCACTAAAGGAATACATGTCACATGTTGGTAGCCGTCAAAAGATTTGCACAAAACTATCCATCATATCGTTCTTGTGTTGCACGAGGGATTCCTCGAGAAACAATTTGAAAGGATTTATTGTCCCATCATCTTTGTTTTATCCCACCATGGAAGGTCACTTGGGCATGCGAGAGATCTTTTCCTCAAGAGAAACAATCTCGAGACCCAACTCCTTGTACCCTGACCTTGTTAGGGACATGCACTAACAACGAAAAGGAGCAGACCACTCTGATACCATTGATCCATATTTTATGAGCAGAACGAAATGAATACATATCTATATTATTAACACATAGATACAATGAAAAATAACAGAGATACAATAAAACTTAGCTTCTATTCAAATAAGAAATATGTTGAAACTATAAAATGTAGACTGAAACAAGCTTGCTAAAATGGTGGCGGCTTATTTCTAAGAAGAGATGTGATGGTTTCACTCATTCACTAGAAGGTGAGTACAATGAGGCTCCAAAGGAATTTTTACATCAAACATGAATGCCAAAACCGTATATATCCAAAAACCTAACCCTAGGAGATGAATCGTCAAAAGTCATGTTGGTCTTGTTGGGGTAAGTTGGTACATCAACTTCCCGGAGTCGTAACTTTTGCATACGATCTCCATTTTAGGCGCAAGATAGCATGTTGGAAAGGTATATACGAGAAATACACATTATGTCGTCACACTCTAGATTTTTGTACAATGTGACTATGGCAGGCCCAAAAAATGTTGTTTTGGGCCACAAAACGGCCTCGGAAGTTTAGGATCCGAAAATCTAGAAACAAATTGCCAAGATGAAAATTGAAACTGCCAAGATGACATCTGTATGTGAGCCAGTTGGAATAGGTGGGAGGCCAATGATATCCACTTGGATAAATCCTCCCCCCTTGGGAAGCAATGGTCTCCATTGTGTTGAGTTCCCCCATCAGATGAGGAAATTTCTATTGGCTCTGGGTGAGCCACTTGCCTTGGTGTAGGAGTTTCCCTACTTTGACAACATGATAAAGCTAAAAATTATGTTGGTGAGTGCACTTGAACTATGTATCCATGATCTGATCAGTGGATTCATGTTCCATGCAGTTAGGGTTGAGCTTTGTCGGTTTCAAGTGTTCTGCTACCTCTGAGGTGTCCAATAATGGTGGAAAGTATGGTCGAAGGAGGTCCAAATTAAACACTGGGTGAAATCCAAGGGAGGGGGGAATGTTGTGCTCAAAATAATTATCATCCATAGCCTTGGTGATGGTATAAGGTCCATCGTGGAGTGGATGAAGCTTCTGATGGGTCCTACAAGTCATTATTTCTGTAAGTGCAACCAAACTTTATCTCCCACCTGAAACTTGTGTGGGACCCGGTGTTGATCATGGAGTTGCTTGTACTTAGCATTGGACTTATGAAAAATATCTTGAACTTGTTGGCGGATGTGTTGGATCCACTCAATGAATCAGGGATCTTTTTCGATTCTAATTTGAGAATGGGACAAGTCTTCTTGGGTGGCCGCAGGGGGTAGTGCAACATCCATGGGACCCAATGGTTGAAATACCAACCCCACCTGAAAGGGGATGTAGTTCAATTGAGCTATGTATGGCTTTGTTGTAGCTATGTTGAACCTAGGGAATAATCTCATCCTATGTGTGGGGATTCTTGGAATTGTACATGCGTAGGATATGCATGATCATCTGGTTGAGGACCTCAGTTTGGCCATCCGTCTAGGGGTGGAAGGAAGTGGATTTGGTAAGATTGGTGTCCAGAAGTGACCAAAGGATCGACCAGAATGTGTTGAGTAACCAGATTTATTGACCTGATATGATGGTTTGTGGTATCCCAAAATGCACCCACACGAGTTTGAAGAAGATCTTAGCAGTGGCCTCTATTGTGATGCTCTTCTTATAGGTAGCCAGAATCACCATTTTAGAAAAATGATCATCCACCACAAAAACACAATCATTTCCCCGCTTGGTTGACTGGAGGCCCTACATGTAGTCCATTGAGATGGATTCCTAGGGCCTTTCGGGAGTAGGCAGAGGGGTGTACATGCCTTGTTTCTTAATGGTTGATTTGGAGATGGTGCAAGCAGTGCAGGACATGATATACTTGTTGAAATCCTATCGAAGTTTCGTCCAATAGAAAATTTGTTGCAACACTACCATTGTATTTTATACGCCAAAGTGTCATGCCACCCGACTGTAGTGGGATTTCCAAATCAGCTTCACTCGCTCATTTGATGGAACGCAGAGATGGCCCAAATAACACAACAACCCATCCTGAAGATGGAAATTAGTGACAGATGTGTTTGTGCCCAGCATATGGTAGGTGGCAGCGAAGGAAGGATCTCTCTCGTAGAGTTAGGGCCATCCGTAGGTCTCATGGTCACATGAGTTTAGTGCAGTGGTGAGTGTTGCAACTGGAGAGAAGCTGAGGCAATCAATGACACGGTTGGTGCTTCATGTCTTATAATTGATGTTGATATGGAACTGCTGCAAGTATGTGAACCACTTCTAATGGAGGTAATTATGCAATTCTCCCTGTGTCTGCATGAACTACAACGACCTATGATCGGTGTGAATGATTGTCTCCTTCCCGAGAATGTAATGCCTCCACTGGCAGAAGGATTACATAATGGAGTACATTTCTTTGTCATAACTAGGGTACTTACAAATGACATATGATAGTGTCTCACTATGATAGGCCACGGGGTGTCGGTGTTGAGTGGGAACTGTGCCCACAACATAGTTTGAAGCATTTGTCTTGATCTCAAAGGGTTGTTGTAGGTCGAGTAATGAGAGAACTAGGACTAAGAACAAGCACTACTTCAAATCATCGAATGATTGTTGTTGTGACAGGACCCACACAAACTTTTCCTTACCACCACCCCTAGTTACTTGGTTGAGGGCCCTTGAAATATGGGAGATTCCCAACACGAACCTAGAATAGAAATTGGCAAGGCCTAAAAACCTATGAAGCTCAGTGAGTGTGGCTGGGGCTAGCCATTCATGAATGAACTAGATCTTGGGTCGATCCAAATGCACCCCATTCTAATCAACAATGTAGCCTAGGTATTGGACCCTTTCCATGCCAAAGGAGAATTTTTTCAAATTTGCATATAGCTTGTGTTGCTGCAGAGTGTTCAGGACCTGTTGAATATGCTGCAAGTGTTCCACCTAATTCTTGTTGCAAATGAGGATGTCATCCAGATACACAATCGCAAAAGAATTGGTGAAATATTGCAAGATATCGTTCATCATCCTCATGAAAGTTGTTGGGGAATTCGTCAAACCAAAGGGCATGACCAACCATTCAAAAAGACCTTATTTTGACTTGAAGGAAGTTTTCCATACATCTGTCTTCTCTATTAGGACCTGATGGTAGCCAAAATTTAGATCAATCTGACCGGAGTATTTTTCCCCCTTGAGCTGGTCAAGGAGATCGTCGATTCAGGGAATCGGGTACCGGTTCTTGACTGTGATTTTATTTAGGGATCGATAATCGATGCAGAGTCGTCAGGTCCCGTCTTTCTTCTGCACAATCACGATTGGGCTTCCAATCGGTGATGAGTGGGGTCATATGTGCCCCTTTTGGAGCAGTTCATGGATTTGATGCTTGATCTCCTTATTTTCTAACAGATATTGGTGATAAACTAACCCATTGGGTAGCAGTGTGTTGGGGGTCAGATCAATTGAATGATTCACCTGAAAGTGTAGAGGTACCTGAGTGGGTGAGGAGAAGATTTCTTCGTATTCTTCCATGACCTTATCCACTTACTTCTATTGCATGGAGAGATCGGTCGCGGAGGCCATGGATGTGGCTGCAACATTCCTCTCACTTTGAGAGTGAATTAGGAAGAATACAAACTTCCCCGTCTAAGAGATGACCTTCTTGCATTGCTTGGCAGAGATCAAGGAAATGACACTAGGTGGGACTACCTCGGGTATCTTGTACAATTTCCTGTCCAAATTAATAATAAAACTACGAGGCCTAGACTCATATACGACATGACATTTCCATAAATAAGGTTGGCCCAAAAGAACATCACAAACTTCAAGGGGAGCGACATCACACAATACCTCATCTTTGAAGGGCTTGATGTCATAGGACAAGCGACACTGTTGGCTGACATGAAGATCACTTCCTTGGTGGATCCATTCGATGGTGTATGGTTGTGGGTGTGGCGTTGTCGACAGGGCTAGCCACTTGATGACCTCCGCTAAGATGAGGTTCTTCTAGCTACCACTATCAACGATGAAGTGTAGTGGATTACCCTTCACCCATGTTTGTGAATGAAAGAGGCACTCGCCTTGCTCTAGCTCATCAGGTTCATCAGGTCGGATCTTGGTGGTAGAAACGGTGGCACTGGGTTCCGCGTCAATAATATGTCTCCCCTTTTCTGGTTCTAACTCTAAGTCAGAACCCTTATTTGATTCAGAGGATTTCACCTCAGCCACCAATGACTTCTTTGAGCGGTAATCAACAGTGTTGTGTCATGGGATCTTATGGAAGTCACACCACTTCCTGGTGTCTTTCTTCGTCTTTCCATTGTCCTTATTTGTTTGCGGATTAGACTGGTTGTCCTGAGGTTGTCCATATTTTCTCTACCTTTTTTTATGCGGGTTGGGGATGCCATTTCCCTGCTTTTGCTATGAGGGGTTCCTAGACCCAAACTGCCATGTCTTTTGTTTAAGATTCTGCTTGATTTTTACAACATATCGATAGGTCGTGCCCAAGGATGAGATGTCCAAAAACTCCATTTATTTTTGGATGTATCTATGCAAACCGCCACGGTACTTGAGCACCAAATGTTGCTCACAATATTTGATATCAATCTTGGTGCGCAATGTATGGAATATATTTGTGAACTTTGGTACTATTTGGTCCCTTTCCTGCCGCAGTGTGGTCCATCTTGTATACAGGTCGTCATAACTTCCAAGAGGATATAATTTTTCCTTAATAGCATCCCTGAAGGACTCCCAAGTGAGTGTGAATGTAAATAATGAGGGTTCCTCTATTTCCTTTTTCTCACAGAAAGTCTCCCACAAATATTTGACATGGGGGATGCCTTTGAGGAGCGCAAATGTAATCTTTTCTCTATTGGAAAAGTTATGGATAGAAAAATACCATTCTAGCAGATTCAACTATTTGTCTACAACATCTGCATCTATATGACCTTCAAATATAGGAATATCAAAGTTGATATGTACCTTGAAGGGGACGGTGCCTCCACTCGAGGAAGATGTGTCGACTATTGGTAGTTGTCGAAGGATTTGCGTAAAAATATCCATCATCTCATTCCTCTATTGCACGAGGGATTCCTCGAGCAACGGTTTGAAAGGATCTCCTATCTCGTTGTCTTTATTTTCTCCCACCATGGAAGTTATCTTGGGCATACGAGAGTTCTTGTCCTCAAGAGAAATAAGCTCGAGACCCAACTCCTTGTAACCTGACCTTGTCGAGGACATGCACTAAGAAGGACAAGAAGCAGACCGCTATGATACCATTGATCCAGATTTTATTAGCATAACGAAATGAATACAGATCTATATTATTAACACATAGATACAATGAACAATAATAGAGATACAGTAAAACTTGTCTTCTATTCAAATAAGAAATATGTTTAAACTGTAAAATGCAGACTAAAACAAGCTTGCTAGAATGGTGGCGGATTATCTCTGAGAAGAGATGTGACGGTTGCGCTCATTCTCCAGAAGGTGAGTACAATGAGGCTCCAAAGGAATTTTTACATCACACATGAATTCCAAAACCCTAGATATTCAAAAACCTAGCCCTAGGAGATGAAGCGCCAAAATTCATGTGGGCCCCGTTGGGGTAAGTTGGTACATCAACTTCTCGGAGTCGTAACTTTTGCATATGATCTTTGTTTTAGGTGCCCGATAGCCCATTGGAAAGGTATATCCTAGGACTACACATTATGGCATCACACTCTAACTATATTAATTATGTGACTTTGACAAGCCCAAAAAACGTTGTTTAAGGCCTCGAAACGGTCCCGGAAGTTTAGGAAACGAAAAGCTAGAAAAAAAATTTCCTAGATGAAAACTGAAATTGCCAAGATGAAATTTGTATGTGAGCCAGTTGGAATAGGTGGGTGGCCACTGATATCCACCTAGATCAGAAGCACCAGATACAAGGTGGAAACAAGGATTGATGACTTGTAAATAATAATTATTGGGTCTTTGTAATGATGGGATGTAATCATCCGGTGATCTTTCACTCTTGAAAACCAAGTGGAAAGAATGATGTCAAACATTGTCAACCACCCAATCTTAGGGAGGTTATTAGTATGAACTTAATCATCATCATGATAAAGGGTATGAAAGAATATGGCATGATGTCAATGATCCAATCATGGTGGGCCAGTATCATCGATACATAGGTAGGATAATCCTACACCCGTTGAGATTAACGAGATTGAGAAAATCTACTCCTTGGATATTGGCTAAGGTAAGAAGGTGGAGACTTTTGTCCTCTCCTCCTCTTTATCATTCACTTGGGGATAAGATATCCAATTAATTTTTAGAGAAAGTAATAAATGGATCAAGGCTCAAAATGGTCATCGAAAAAGACTACTACAACTAAAGAAGCAAAAAAACTACCCTTACTAAGACATCCCTAAACTTAGTCATGAATTTAGCAGCGGGCTAAGAAGCCTCTATTCTAATAGAATTTGAAAAAAGTGTCATAGGGAGCATTCTCATTGGTGGATGAATAACATATTTTGACCTAATTTTAAGGTTTATGATTCTCATTTCAAAGATTAGAGGTTTAATTCAGCAATAAAAGAGGGTGAAATAGAGACAATAGGCCATTAGAAATTGAAGACTTGCATGAAGTATCACTATTTTGTAGAAGCATGTAACATCTTATTCTTATACTTCTCTTCTTTTCATTTTCATTCTCATTGTAAGCATTATCTAAGTAATAAACTTTGCAAAGGGAAGCAATGAGGTCGAGGAAAATTATTCTATAATCCCCAACCCCTGCTGCATTTATTATGTAAATGGAATGGTTGTTTCAAACTTGAGAATTTATAGTCCCTAACATTCGATCTACTATATTGTAAATGAACTGTTGAATTTATTATAAAAGTGGGATTGAGGTTATTACTACTGGTAAATAATAGATTCAAGCAAGTTATGTTGGTTTTCCTTTCATTTTCTATCTCACATGGTGTTGAATAAACTAATGGATCTATGCTTGCATTGTCCATTTGATTTTCTATCTGATATATGTGTGTTAGGAAAGTAGTTATTCCTCCTCCTTAGCCCATATTTGTTCATTTTTCTTTGAGTTATTTTCCAAACAAACTAGATGATGGTTCCATTGGTTCAAAAGCTCAGTCCCATGGATAAAACCTATTAAACCCCTTGTATGGCTTCTTGATCACCCCCCCAAAACCATAACTCAACACCTCTTTCATTTTTGGTTTTAAAGTGATAGTAGAGAATAACCCCATGCACCATCGGTCTTTATTATAAACTCGGTTTTCTATCTGATATATGTGTGTTAGGAAAGTAATTATTCCTCCTCCTTAGCCCATATTTGTTCATTTTCTTTGAGTTATTTTCCAAACAAACTAGATTATGGTTCCATTGGTTCAAAAGCTCATTCCCATGGATAAAACCTATTAAACCCCTTGTTTGGCTTCTTGATCACCCCCCAAAAACCATAACTCAACATCTCTTTCATTTTTGGTTTTAAAGTGATAGTAGAGATTAACCCCGTGCACCACCAGTCTTTATTATAAACCCAGTATGATCTTCATGTATAAATAGGTTTTCCTTAGGTGATAGACAAGGACTCTTTCCTTAGGAAATATTGAAGGTACCTCCCCCCCTCCCCGACTTGCTTAAGAACTAGCTCGAAGTATTAGAGTGACATGAGAAGGTGTATCTTGCACACTATACCCTGGAATTTGGTTCATTCAAGAGGAGGGAACAACCCGGGGGACAACAAAGTCTTGGGATGGGTGACCTCCCGAGAATTCCTAGTTACCAGGTGCAAGCACGGAGGTGATGCTTAATGTTATGCAATTCATTTCACTAGTTTCAATCCCACTTCTTCACCCTTGTAAGAATCACTTGATGTAATGAGTGCTAAGTGGACTATTCAAAATCATGAGAAATTGGTCAATTGTGACTAATAACCATGGTATGGGTCATAGATTATTATTTACTCTATGCAAATAATCCCAAAAATAATATCTCATATGTTGGACTACAAAAGCCCCTCGATACTTAAATCTTAATGTTTTTTTAATATATTGATTGTGGAGCATCGACTACCTATCAACAAGGGGGATGTCATGTGACCTATGAATGTTGTTTGACCTCATAAATTTGGTTTCTCTTTGTTAACAAAAGGGCTTAACGCATGTCTGACAAGTTAAATTGGCTTAAGTGGATCTTAATAGAATACTTTATCCTTTATCCTAAAATCTATGATGGTTTTTTCTAATCAAGCATTGGCCCAACATGGGAATCGAACATGGGTGGAGGCAATAACAACGCCTTGCTTTCACTCCCTTAGAATGCCCTTGTTGACAATAATAATAATAATAATAATGCTTTAGCAATAAGTGTAGATGTACTCTCCACTTTTTCAACATGTAGAGAGCATAAGTCGTGTGGACCTTGCAAGCTTGGTGTGAGAATGCAAGAGAATTTAGTTAATTATTGTGATCATGTGAGGGCCTCTAGTGACATGATAACATCTTCTCTCAGTCCACTACTCACATAGTTGATAATTTTAATGTCATATGATTTCTTTAACTTTGGTTGTTATTAACATCATTGCAATAAGATATCTATTTTGCAAGTAAAACATGTAGCTTAAGGGAGTTTAGGGAATCTTCCCTAAAATGCCAAAAACACTTGAAATTTTTTTTTTTTTTTTTGAACTTTTATAGTTTTTTTATTTTTCTTAAATTTTTAAGTGTTTTTTTACAAAGAACATACTCATTTAACAAATAAAATGATATAAATAATAATAATTATTATTATTATTAATTTGTTTTCTTAAATTTTTAAGTGTTTTTTTACAAAGAACATACTCATTTAACAAATAAAATGATATAAATAATAATAATTATTATTATTATTAATTTGTTTTCAAATTGTTAATGTAATTGTGAATTAAAAAGTCAATTGGGTGTAGCTTGAATGGTTGTGAGGAATGATTGTTATCATCCCCGCCCGGGTTCAATTCTCATAATGACATGAATAAAGCTCACAATGAGTATGTTGTAATGGCTTCAAGCATATATGTATTGGAAAGTTGTCTTTGATTCAAAATTGAATAGCAATAGACTAAATTTAATCTAAATGGATAGTAATCATCGTCATCATTTTGACATATCACCTAATTAATATTAATAAAAATACTAAAATTTATTTTTATTTTACAAATTAACAAAGGCAATAGTTCGAAGTTATTTTGCAAACAAAGTTTATTTAATTAGGGTATTGAAATTTTACCTTCAAAATAATTAAAGTTTACTCTCTTTTTTTTATGAAAAAAAGGCAATAATAAAATTAATTTAATTAAACTTAACTCTATGTTCTTTCATTTATTTATAAATAATAATTAAAAATATTCATTTTTTATACACCCATACTATTTGAAAGATGGAGAGAAATAAATTAAATAATAATAATAATATGGTAAAAAGGTGTGCATAGTTATTAATTAGTTTTTACCATTAGTGGTTTATGAGCCCATGGTTTTGTAACCCATGGTATTTGTAAGATGAAATAAAGAAGAAAAAACATATAATAATATTAAAATAAATGAAACAATATGACATTTGTGGGAAAAGACATCTTAAGTACTACATATACACCCTCTTGTAATATTTTTTTGTAAATGAGTGTACTTGACATCTTTAAAGATTCTCTTTAAAGATAAGCTACCACCATTCTAGCCAATTTGTATTCTATAATATTATGTTATTTTATTCATCAATAAAAATTGGGTTTGACATCTTTAAAGATTCTCTTTAAAGATAAGCTACCACCATTCTAGTCAATTTGTATTCTACAATATTATGTTATTTTATTCATTTATAAAAATTGGGTTTCATTGTACTTATGTCTTCTCTACTATAGTTTTGTTTGTGTCTCATTTTGTAACCCGTGGTATTTCTAAAATGGAATAAAGAAGAAAAAACATATAATAATATTAAAATAAGTGAAACAATATGACTCTTGAGGGAAAAAGCATCAGTAAGTACTATATATATGGGCCCTCTCATTTATAAATGACATATTATTATTTCTTCATGATGTAGACAACAAGGTCAACAAGGTCAATCTTTCAACCTCTTGTAATATTTTTTGCAAATGAGTGTAACTGACATCTCTTTCTCTTTAGAGATTAACTACCACCATTCTAGCGAGTTTGTATTCTACATTATTTTGTTATTTTATTCATTAATAAAAGTTGGGTTTCATTGTACTTATGTGTTCTCTGCTATAGTTTTGTTTGTATCTCATTTCTTTCTCAATATAATATGGATTAGTGGTATCTCATTTATTTCTCAGTGCATGTCCCTAACAAAGTCAAGGTATAAAGAGTTGGTTATCGAGTTAGTTTCACTTGGGGACGACTTCTCTCGCCAGCCCAAGCAATCTCCCATGGCGGAAGAAAAGAGAGATAATGGAGCAAGAGATCCTTTCAAGATGTTGCTCGAGGAAGCCCTCGCATGACAGAGGAACGAGATGATTGGAAAATTTTCTCAAATCCTTCGACGATTATCGATGGCGGTCGAGGAATCTTTGACAAGTTGCCAATTATAAGGTGTGATGCCCTTCAAGTTACAAATTAATTTTGATATCCCCTTATTTGAATGCTAAATAGATGCAAATGCTCTAGAGAAATGGTTGAATATGCCAAAAGGTTATTACTCTGTCTAAAATTTTCTAATGACAAAAAAGATCACCTTCTCACTCCTTAAAGCCCTTCCCCATGTCAAAACTTGGTGGAAATGTTACTAAGAGAGACACATTGCGGATGAATCTAAGTCATTTGGGAAAGAACCCACCTAGACGACCTTTGTGGATGCCCTCAAGGAGGAGTTCTACCATGTTGGAAACTATGATGGCTAATATACGAGATGGATGACTTTGCGTCAAGAGAGAGACCAAACAGTGCCAAAGTAAGTATGCAGTACTGCAGTGGCCTACACAGATACATCCAAGCATAAATTTATTTCTTGGACATCTTCTCACTGAGAGTCGTTTATCATTATGCTATCAAAATTGAGTAGAAATTCAAGCAGAGGAATAAGCGAGAGTTTGGGTTTGCAAATATGCCACAACAAAAGCATAGTAAAGGTTTTCCTAACTCATAGAACACAGGACAGAGAAAGGAGAGTCAATCTCAAGAAAACCAATCCAAGCTACAATCAAAGAATGACATTAGAAAGTGGTGTGAGTTCCACAAAATCCCTTAGCACAACACCGATGAATGTCGCTCAAAACAATCATTGTTGATTGAGCTCAAAGAAAAAGAATCAGACCCTAATTCGGACTTTGATTTGAAGCACAACAAAGGGAAATAAATCATCGATGTAGAACCCATTGTTACCATCGCGACCACAAAAATCCAATAAGAAGAACCAGAGGAGCATGAGGAGGGGGAGCACCTCTTCCACTCACAGAGGTGGATGAAGGGGACCCCACTCCATTTCATTGTTGACAATAGGATTCGGGAGAACATGATCTCAGCCTAGGTCGTCAAAAGACTGAATTTGTCGACAATGCCACATCCCCAACCGTACACCATCGGATGGTTGAGCCATGGATGAGACATCTGTGTCAGTCAACAATGTTGTCTATCCTATGACATCAAGCCCTTCAAAGATTAGGTGTTGTGTGAAGTTGTCGCACTTGAAGTCTTTGATGTTCTTTTAGGACAACCATATATGTGGAAACATCATGTTGTTTATGAGTCTTGATCTCGTAGTGTCATTATTACTCTGGGGGGTCAACTCTATAGGGTACCAGAGGTAGTTCTGGCTACTTCCATTTCATTGATCTCAGAAAAAAAAATGTCACAAAGTAGTCTCTTAGACCACAAAGTTTGTCTTCTTCATGACCCAGTCATAAGGTGAATTAAAGGTCACTACAACCACCACAACCTCAGCCCGAGACCTTTCTACATAGCAGAAGCAGGTCCACAAGATTGTAGAGGGGTACAAAGATATTTTTTCTTCACCTATGGGGGTACCTCTGCATTTTCAAGTCAAGCATTCCATTGACTTGGTACCCAATGCTCCCTTACCCAATGCTCCCTTACCCAATGGTCCAATCTACATATGCTCCCTTCTGGAGAATGAGGAAATAAAGTGTCAAAGTCATGAGCTCATTCAAAAGGGCCACATTCGATCGACCTCCTCACCTTGTGGGAGCCCAATTGTGTTAGTGCAAAATAAGGTTCCATATGTTTAGCATAGATATAATAGATTCGTTCACAACTATATTGGCCACAACTCCTTTCAAATGAGCTTGGGGTTACAACCATTAGCCCCCATTGATGTAGCTCTTCCTACTACATCTTCACTAATAGAGTTATCCCACACTCAGACTAAGGAAGATCATGTAGCCAAATTTGTTGAATGGATCCAACACCTCCAATGACAAGTTCATGACATCCTTTAAAAAGCTAATTCCAAGTACAAAAAATGACACGACCAACATCGGGTTTCACACAAGTTTCAAATTGGTGATAAGATGTGGTTGTACTTGCAGAAAGAACACCTCACAACCCCCCATAGGAAGCTAAAACCACTCCGATATGGACCGTACACCATCACAAAGGTTGTGGGTGAAATGCTTTTGAATTGAGTATTCCTCCTTTCCTTGGCTTGCACCCAATGTTTAACGTGGAGCTGCTCTGACCATATTACCCGCCTCTGTTGGACACCTCAGAAATGGTTGAACATTTGGCCCCTACCGAACTCAATCTTGACTACAATGAACACACTACAATGGATCAGATCATGGAGATCCAAATGAAAGCCACTTGCCATCAAAACATACAACTCTATTGGGTTGTCAAAGCAGGACAACTACTTCATCAAGGCAAGTGGCTCACCAAGGTTCGAATTCAACAAAAAATTTTCCATCTCCCAAGGGAACTTGATGCAATGGAGATCATTACTTCCTAAGGGGAGAGAACTAATCCAATATCAGTGGTCATCCACCTCTTCCACTGAATCAACGTTTTCAAGCCTGTGGTTTTGATAAACCATGGTATTTGAAAGATTGAGAGAAATAAAATAAATAATAATGATAAAATGATAAAAAAATGTTTGCATGCCTATTAATTAGTTTTTACTATTGGTGGTTTATGAGCCCATGGTTTTGTAACCCATGATATTCATTCATGGTATTTGTAAAACATGATAAATAAAATAAAACATATAATAATATTAAAATAAGTGAAACTATATGACTCTTGGGGGAAAAGACATATGCAATTACTATATATAAGGGTCCTCTCATTTGTAAAAGCACATTATTATTCCTTCATGATGTAGACAATAAGGTCACTCTTTTGGACCTCTTGTAATAGTTTTTTGCAAATGAGCATAGCCTACATCTCTTTATCTTCATAGATAAACTACCATCATTCTAGGCAATTTGTATTTAGTGTTTTACTATTTTATTCATTAATAAAAATTGTGTTTCACTATACTTATATGTTTTCTTCTATAGTTTTGTTTGTATCATTTCGTTGACAATAAATATACCATATTTAAATAACTAAAAAATGAGAAGAAAGTTGGTATACCTCTTTCCATTGATATTATTATTGGTATATATAATAAATTATCATTTTTAAGGTTTGACATTTTTAATGGATGCTTCTTGTCATCCTATCCCCTTTTCTTGTTTGCAAGCATTGTTGCTGTCCTCTCCATAATACTTAAAATTGTCAAATCTTGAAATTGAAATTTTCGTTCGCAACTGTGCACTTTCATAAAAAAGAGGGGATGGGATTTCGTCTCTGGGAAGGTTTATCCCACAGCTGCACAGCCGTTACCGTTACTTTCACTGAGGACAACTGTAGAGAGAAACAGAGAGATCTGCTGATTCCTGAATGCTATAAACAACTGCCTCGACCTAAAATCCACAATCAGTGAAGGGTTAGTGGGCTGCAAATTAAATAGAAAGGTTAGAGTCAAAAGCGCTTGAGTACCCACCAAGCAAAATGTGCGTGTCCAATTGGACAGGCCCGGCCGATTCCCCCAACTTTTACCCATGATGCCGGCGTTCATGGCGGGGCTTCTCTCATGAGCCGAGAAATGCTTGGCTGGCTTTATCTTGCTCTGATCGAACTCGACCACAACTGGCCCATTTAACTCTTTCTTCGGCGTTCAGATTTCCAAAATCCCGCCGAGCCATCATATCCTGTTGAAGCTTCTGGGGTTGATTGAACCATCCCCATCTTTCCAAGTCAGAAAATGGGTTTTGAAAAGCAGTATCTGGATTTCACTATGGTCCCTGCAGGCCTAATCTTGTTGAGCAGCTACCACGCATGGCTTCTGTACAGAATAATACGCCATCCCACCACCACTGTGGTCGGACTCAATGCCCTCAACAGAGAAATCTGGGTCGATACCATGATGGTGGTAAGTCATTCACTCAGATTCCATCCYCAGYAGATTGGATTGATATTGCAGAGACTATGTAGTTGGTTTYTTATTTTGTTTGTTTTTCAGGATGGAATAAAGAACGGTGTGCTGGCAGTTCAAACCCTGCGGAACAACATAATGGCCTCCACTCTTCTTGCATCCACGGCCATCACTCTCAGTTCCCTCATCGGCATACTGGTCAGCAGCTCTGGATCGGGGGGGGCGACCGCCGCTATCTTATACGGAGATGACAGCAGAATGGGGTCTTCTGTCAAGTACTTCGCCATTCTCGTCTGTTTTCTGATAGCATTTGTGTTCAATGTTCAATCCATTAGGTACTACAGCCATGTCAGTTTTCTCATAACTGTGCCCCCTGGTAAGCCCGGGGCAGGGCACTCGCAGTGCTATGTGAGCCGATCGTTGAATAGGGCGAGCTATTTTTGGTCCTTGGGGCTYAGAGCCTTCTACTTCTCCTTCCCTCTCTTTCTCTGGACGTTTGGCCCCATTCCCATGTTTCTCTGCTGTTGTATCATGATCTTCACCCTCTACTTCTTGGACACTGCAACAACGARCCACACTGCTGCATCACTTTCTCTCTCTCTTCCAAGAACTTTGGAAGAAGGGTGTTCTCCAACATTGCAGGAGAGAGGTAAGGTGTAAACCATATAACTTTTGAGGTTGAGGGATTGTTTAGGGTTTCAATTTTAACTTTTGAGGTTGAGGGATTGTTTAGGGTTTCAATTTTATTGCGACTTATATCACCCAAAAGAGACAGATGCGAACTCACAACATATTCAACCCCCAAAATGGAATGTTATGCAAATTCTAAAAACACATTGAAAAGAAATACAACCACGTTGAAATATTGGCAGGTTGAAAAGGATCAAACCAGGGAAATTTCAGGTAATATTTAGTAAAATAGATGTCCTTTGTTCTTGGCATAATGTTAGTTGTTGCATATGTCACAACCCCTAAAAGCATACTGTTGGCAGCATATCTGACAATCTTTTTAAAAAAATTGTTGGAAGTTAATCTGACAAAAAGAGAGCTTATTAGTGAAGTTTTGGCTCTTTTTGGGTACAGCAATTGTTATAATTACAAGCTAATTCAATTGGAGTGTGCAGAAGATTTTGTCTATTTTTCTCCTTACTCAAACGCACCAGATGAATTCTAGGCATATTCAACAAAATATTATATCAAAAATGTTCTCCTTACTCAAACGCACCAGATGAATTCCAGGCATATTCAACAAAATAATATATCAAAAATGTTCTCCTTACTCACACGCACCAGATGAATTCCAGGCATATTCTACAAAATAATATATCAAAAAGGATGAATCAGGTGCAAATTGAGGGCATGTTCAGCAAATAGATGCCCTTCAAACTTCGCATTTATTTCTATTCAATGTTTCGAATCACATTGACATGAAAATAAATAAATATATAGCTTTATCTTATTAGTATAAATCACAAGTTAATTTATGTGCAGTGTGTAGAAAATGTAGTGCCTCTCCTTTTTAAAGATTTTATTCCCTATTTTAAACCCCATCAAATAGCTGTTACTCATTCAGATGTAACAGAAGAACTTTCAAAGAAAGATCCCAGCAAATAGCTGTTAGTCAGATGTAACAAAGTAACTTTCAAAGAAAGACCCTTTCATTTGTAGACTGCAGTCAAATTTTGGAAAGACATCTCTATGTTCCAAATGCTCATTACACCAGTGGCGCATATGCCAAAGAAAATGGAATGCAACTTACCTCACTGATGTTTGATTTTAAGTGAGGATTTAGTCCATAGGGTGGTAGAAAATTGGTGGTATCACCATGGACGTGTGTTATAACATTAATTTACTTAGAATATAGTTGTTCATTTATACACTGTACATTGACAAGTGACACCTTATAATTACTGCATGTTAAATATACTAGTTTAATTATATTTATTTATTATCTAAATAAATAAATACAATGTGGATTTATAACTCTATGACATGAATTGATCGCATCCACGAAAAATACACAGTAGAGCTACAAGATGATAAAACATAGCCACATATCAATATAAAGTGAATCTATGTGACATTATATATATCAACATGCTCAAATGATCTCCTTCACAGCTTGGGCAAAGCAGATAACAAAGTGAACGCTCAACCTAGGGTCTTCGTCCCAATCTTGATGTGGTATTAATATAGCCATGTGAATATATGATTTGATGTCGAACATGGTAGAAATCACTTGATTACCGATCATTGAGGTAAACCGTTAACAAATGTGAGGGAAATCACCAATGATGTCAATGATTCCCAAGGTACCCTAGTACATTCTAGCGAATGTGAATAAATGTGTTGAGGTCGAACATTCGTGGAATTATCCAATCAGAGGTCAATGATGTAAACCTACTATCGGAAGTGAGGATGTTTGCCATTGAGGCATGCAGGTCCCAAAGTACTAACTGGTTTCTAAGTCTAATTCCCGGATGATGTGTTGAACTCGACAGGAAAAGACTTGTCGAAGGAGGGCCTTGATGTATCTTCCATCATCGACATGAAAATGGCACAAGAAAGTGATGTAAGATAGTGAATCGAATGAGTACAGACTGAAATAGGAAATAGAAACTGGAAATACAACAAATAGATGGTTTGAAGTGAAACTTCCCTTGAATATGATGAGGCACAACAACTGACTTTGAGGCATTGAATCAATGAGTACCAATAATGTAATGTGACGACAATAAGAGCACTCTTCGACTGGACGAAAACGTATGGTTACACATGAAATTGGTATGACTCAGAGACAAGCGGATTACCCAACTGTAAAATGAGACACAAACATGTGTCATGTTCAAGGGCGACAATAGCTACCATAAAGGATTCCCAAAAACTTGATCCACTTCCTTCAATTTTTCCCCCATCCAGATAGATGAGTACCTCTTTCTTTTTTAACGAGCATTAACAGGTGCTCGGTATAGCTCATCCTTCGGATGAGTCCCTCGACATATGTTTAACGAACCTGAGGAAGGAGGGGTTCGGTCCTAATTCGGTCCTGGAGATTGGACTCACATAGGTCCTTCAATGCATAGTTTTACAAGTCCAAAGAAGTTTAACTTGATAGTTTTTCACATTTAGAGAGTCTGAAAAGAACTTAAAGGTGACTCCATGGATGAATTTTTTGTAAGTTTAGTCTCCCAAGCCCGAAAAAAGTGTAAAACAATACAGGGGAGAACTCTTATAATCATGCTTGATTAGAGTGTTCATTTTTCGTAATTAGTCTTGCGAGGTCGAAAAATAAATAAAATACCACTTGAAATATGTCATTTCAAACCTTTTAATGAGTGTGAAAGGAAGCAAGATCACTCATAAATCTTTTTATGTTTAGAGAGTCAGAAAAGAGATGAAATGAAACTCTAGAGGGTTCATTTTTCGTATAACCTATACGAGTCCGAAAAAGTGATAAAAGTATACTCGGTCACATTCTCATGTATTTACGAGCACGAGAAAGAACAAAGACTAAGCTCGGGATTGGTTTCATTTTTACACAAGCTTGAAACAAAATTAAACAATGCTTGTAACTCCATGTTCAATCCCCAGATTTATGTTTCATTTTTTAATGAGCTTGCCATAGCGAGGAGAAACTATGATCGTAGCTACAGTTTCATTTTTTAACGATCTTGTCACAGAGAAGCAAAACTATGCTCGTAGTTTCTCTTTGATCACGGCTTTCAAGAGGACAATTCTCTGAAAAGAATACATGTCAAGGGACAAATGTCGACTATAGAGTCCAGGAGATCTTCGCTAGATGGCAGAAAAACACTCTGGAAGGAATATATGTCGACGACCTCGATAAGGGTAGGAAGATCTGGCTCTAATAGCCTATCGAAGAGATGATCATGTCAACTACTGGATCTAAGTCGGGAGAAGGGAGAGATTCCTTCTCATTCGGAGTTGAGTGCATGGGACAGGTTGTTACATAATTGACTTGCGGTAGGGCGGACATCACTGGCATGTATGGACTGTTCAGGGAAGGCAGATGGTTGACCATTAGATGAGGGTCAATGAATGAAAGTTGGTCGATCATTTCTATGCTTCCGTTGTGAGGGAAACATATCACTCAAAAGAGAGTGGAAACAAAAGATCTCATAATGTAGACATAGTCTCGCTTGAGGAGTAGGTTAAAATCCAAGGGGTCGTGAACTACCATCACATCGACGTAGACTATTTTTCCTTCCAAAGTAACTAGAAACTGAGAAAGGATCCCTAAAGGTTGACTAACTCTTCTATCAAAGGTCAATAGATTCTGAGTCATAGACGCAAGCTACGGGGAACCAAAATATTTCCAAGCATTCATGGATAAGATGCTAACGGAAACACCTTCATCTATTATAGTGTTAGGAAAATTCCTACCACAAACCTACATGGTGATTTGAAAAGGCACATAAGAAGGAAGATAAGGTTATGTTAAATGATTCCAATAGAAATTATCTGAGTGCTTGAAGGGGGTGCCACGGGGACGAGCGGAGTGCCCCCTTGTCTAGGTGAATCAATATTAATGAGGTAGACCTGAGCGACATCCTCACTCTTTTAATGAGGAGTGGGATCGACCGATGATGGAACCAGATTGACCACTTTGGTTGCACTCTTCAAGGGAGTAGTGGGATTGATCGATGATGGAACTGGATCGACCACTTGGGGACCACTCTTTGGATGAAGAGTGGGGTTGACTGGTGATGGAATTGGATCAACTACTTGGGTTAGTGGTTCAACTGAGGATGAAACCAGATTGACCAGCTGATTAACCAGACTAACCAATGATGGAACTAGATTGAACAGTCCATCAACTAACGATGGGTTGGGAGAGATCTTACGATAACCAGATGGAAGTTGAATCTTTTCCAAAAGATAAGAAGCCTTGTCCATATGAGGACAAATGTGAGAGTGATGATCACCTTCGCATAACACACACGGAAATTTGATGGTTCTATTCTTCTTACCAACCTTAACGTCACTAGTTGATGGGGTGTCACCAACATGTCCAACAGGGGATGATGACGTGGAAGACCACATTTCTAAGACCTTGGGGAGACCAGGGCAATCCCTAAGAAAGTGGTCACCCTTACAAAGCCTGCAAGGGAATTTGGGTTTAATATTCTTCGTTTTAGACTTGTCGACTTTATCAACACTCCCAATATGATTAACAATAGTTGGTTGCTCAGATCCAACATGCCCTCATGTCGCTGGAGGCTTGGTCCATTTCTAATTCTTCTTCTTCTTCTTCTCTTTCTGTTTCTTCTTCTTCTTATCAACTTGGCTACTCGCTTTAGAGCTTTCACTGGGAGAAGAAGGAGAAAGGGAAGGAGACCTGACGAGAGAAGAAGACGAAAGGTCGACATGAGGTTGATTTGTGGGTGGTGTTCTTCCATATGAAGCATTAGGTGCATTCGAAGCACTAGGAAAAGTCGAGATCACTAGAGTGGGAAACAACCAAATAGGTAACCCGATGGTGAGTCCTGGAAGACTAAGTGTGGCAATGCACGGAGGACCAACGTTTCCAAAAGAAAGAAAGATGAAAGGTTCCTCGAGAAAAGGGGTTCCTTCGTTGGTATGCCTAGGAACTGACTCCATTAACACTGACTCGACCTAAGGTCCATTAGGGAAAACAAACAACACACACTACAAATCGAAGAACTAAGCCATCCCTAAACTTAGTCATGAATTTAGCACGGGGGAAAGAAGCCTCTATTCTAATATAATTTAAAAAAAGTGCAAAGGGAGCATTCTCATTGGTGGATGAATAACATATTCATTTCAAAGAGGGTGAAATAGAGGCAAGAGGCCATTAGAAAAGACTTACTTGAAGTATCATTATTTTTGTAGAAACGAGTAACCTTCTTATTCTTCTACTTCTCTTCTTTTCATTTTCATTCTCATTTTAAGCATTATTTGAGTAATAACTTTGTAAAGGGAAGCAATGAGGTCGATGACAATGATTCCATAGTCCCCAACCCCTGGTGCATTTATTATATAAATGAAATGGTTGTTTTAGACTTGAGACTTTATAGTCCCCAACAATGGATCTAATATTTTGTAAATGAACTATTGAATTTATTGTAAAAGTGGGGCTGAGGTTGTTACCGCCGGTAAATAATATATTCAAGCAAGTTATGTTGGTTTTACCTTTCATTTTCTGTTTCACATGATGTTGACTAAACTAATGGATCTATGCTTGCAATGTCCATTTGGTTTTCTATTTGATATATGTGTTAGGAAAGTAGTTCTTCCTCCTCTTGAGCCCACATTTGTTCATTTTCTCTGATTTATTTTCCAAACAAAACTAGATTATGGTGGCCATTGGTTCAAAAGATCATTTCTATGGCTAAAACCTAGTAAAGCCCTTGTTGGTTGGCTCCTTGATCACCCTCAAAAAACCATAACTCAACACCCCTTTCATTTTTGGTTTTAAAGGGATAGTAGAGATTAACCCGATGCAACACCGGTATCTATTATAAACCCAGTCTCAGCTTCATGTATAAATAGGTTGTCCTTGGGTGATAGACACGGACTCCCCTCTCAGTCCATTACTCACATAGTTGATATTTTAATCTCATATGCGCTCTTTAACTTTGGTTGATATTAAAGTCATTGCGATAAGATAAATGGTTTGCAAGTAAAACATGTAACTTAAGGAAGTTTAGGGAAATTTTCCCTAAAATACCAACCTTTACAACATCTTTATTTTTAATTAAAATTTTAAGTGTTTTTTACAAACAACATACTCACACACACATATATAGCAATAAGATAAGTGGTTTGCAAGTAAAACATGTAACTTAAGGGAGTTTAGGGAAATCTTCCCTAAAATTCCATATATATAGTAATAAGATAAGTGGTTTGCAAGTAAAACATGTAACTTAAAGGAGTTTATTTTTTTCTTTATTTTAAGTGTTTTTTACAAACAACATACTTTCTCACACACATATATAATAATAAGATAAGTGGTTTGCAAGTAAAACATGTAACTTAAGGAAGTTTAGGGAAATCTTCCCTAAAATTCCATATATATATATATATATATATATATATAAGTGGTTTGCAAGTAAAACATGTAACTTAAAAGGAGTTTAGGAAAATCTTCCCTAAAATGCCCACCTTTATGTGTTTTTTACAAACAATATGCTCATATTTTTTTTCTTAATGTTTTTTACAAACAACATGTCCATACATACATACATATATATATATATATATTACAAGTGCAAAAAAAATCACCCTCTACAAAACGTTATTTTTAAAAATCTTAAAATTCATACAATACAAGAACAATTATATGTAAATATTAAAAACTTCATTTGTTTTTGTTTTTCAAATTAACAATTGACATATCAATTAATTAATATTAATTAATAAATACTAAAAACTTTATTGACATATTAATTAATTCATACTAATATTGACGTATTAATTAATTAATATTAATATAAATGCTAAATTTTGTTTTTGTTTTTCAAATTAACAAAAACAATAATTCTAAATTATTTTGAAAACAAAAATTATTTGATAAGTGAAGAAGTTGGCATAATGTTCATATTATCATTGTTAATATTATGGTAGCTAGGGGAGGTATTTACCTCCACGTGTGAACCTGATGAGAATAGAAGACTCTAGGAAGCAAGAGAAACCCTAATGAGTTGGCTAATAACCCTAGAAGCCTTGTCGGCTCAAGAAGATAATTTATATTAGGTTATTAGCCTCCAAGAGAAGAAGCCGGCTAGAAATAATAATAATATACTGAACAGACACTTATCTAGAAGGAGAAGTCGACCCCAACAAAACTAGCAGAACCACTATAAATACAGGGAACCAATTCTCATTTGTGACATCTTAGAATTGCAGTTCCTAGTTTGGTGCGCATTGCAGCTCCAGTTTGGTGTGCATGTGTGGAGGAGGACTGCAGGTGCAGCGACAACAACAACTATTTTTAGTGTTGGCTTGGACTATCTATTCGCGAGGGTTTGGACTATCTGATCAGCTTTTTGTGATGCGCTATCCTTGGGGAAAGGTACGCTACCCTTTGTTTGGCTATCTAGCCTAGGATTTGCTTCCGGAGGAATTCTCAGTCAAGGTTAGGGTGCTTGGAGGGAGGCTTCGGCCTATGGTTGGGTGACGAGGGTATCGTCAATGGTAAAACGAGCACACCATCTTCTATATTCTAACAGGTTATGGGCCCACACCCCTTCAGTCAGCCTAA
>ML811760.1:167918-246528 GCA_009831015.1 Picea engelmannii
GATTTTGACGGCTTAGATGCCCCTGAGTCACGGTTTCTCAAGCCACAGGTTAATCGCAGGTCCTGCACAAATTAAAAAAAAAAAAAAAAACAATATAACCAGAATAATCACCACAACAACACTGAAATGATATAAGAATAACAACAAAAATAACACTTTGATTCTGAGAGCAATGTTCACGGGCCTCTTCGAGGGGGCAACCTGCAATCAAGCAGAGCTCTATTACAATAATCTCCAAGCTAGGGTTCTTATACCCTCGACTCTTATTTATACTAAATATGTCTATCAAAAGAAGCATCTAGAGGAAGATCCTTCTAGAAGCGGAAGCTTCTATTAGGTCTTCTTACATTCGATTTATTCTATTTTATTGCAAGGCCTTATTAATATTGACCTTTATTACATCTGAATATATTGTTCTACCTATGTGCGGGTTAGGACCCTAACATGTCCTCCCCCTTAAAAATAGCCTTGTCCTCAAGGCTTGAGATGTGGAAATTGTTGCAGAATGGTAGCCTGGAGTTGTATATTTCCACTGGATCAACACTTTCTTGATGGTTCTTTGACGCAGGCGACGCTCACACTAGTCCAAAACTGCTTGTGGCTATAGCCAAATAGATCATTCTTCGGCTAACTCAGGAAGGTTGGTTTGAATTTGGCACTTAGTTCTGATCACCTTCTTTAAGCAGGAAACATGAAAAACATGATGTAGCTTCGAATGATTGGGAAAAGCTAACTGATAGGCCACATGTCCCACACGCTTGAGAACTATATAAGGACCCTAAAATTTGGGCGCTAGCTTCTGACAATGCTCGACCTTGAGGGAATTATGCTTATAAGGTTGCAGGCGAAGAAACACCCGATCCCCTTCGTCAAATTGACGTTTAGAGCGACCTTGATCTGCTTGTTGCTTCATGCGATTCTGTGCCATGACCAAATTCTCTTTGAGGGTACGAAGAATAGCCTCTCGAACTGTAAGTGTTTGGTCAATCGCCTGGACCTTCGAGACACTAGGTAAGTATGAGAGAACTGAAGGTGGCTTATGTCCATATATCGCTTCAAAATGAGTCATGCGTGTAGCTGTATGGTATGAAGTGTTGTACCACCATTCAACTAGGGGTAACCATTGAGCCCATTGATTTTTCTTTTCCGAGGAAAAAAACCTCAAATATGTTTCCAAACACTTGTTGACAACTTTTGTTTGACCATCAGTCTGGAGATGATAAGTTGTACTGAGATTCAATTGGGTGCCTTGTAACTTGAACAATTCTTGCCAAAAATTGCTTGTGAAAGTCGGGTCGTGATAAAAAACAATAGAGTGTGGCATGCCATGAATCTTGAAGACCTGATCCATGAAAATTTGAGCCACCATGGATGCTGTAAACGGGTGTTGAAGAGCACAGAAATGAGCATACTTGGAAAGGCGATCAACAACCACCATGATGACTAATTTATTTCCCGATTTGGGTAAGCCTGTAATAAAATCCATAGAGATGTCCTTCCAAATAGCAGGTGGAATCGAGAGTGGTTGTAGTGTGCCCAAAGATTTGACTGTTTATCCCTTGTTGCATTGACACACATCACATTCGGCGACAAAATTACGAATGTCCTGTTTCATACCATCCCAGAAAAAAGAACGTTTGACCCTGTCATAGGTTTTGGTGAACCCAGAGTGCCCCACTGTCGGTGTAGCATGAAGCTCAGAAAGTACCGTGGATTTAAGCTTTGATTGTTTACTTAAATACAAATGACCTTTGTATTGAAGCTCATCATGGAGCCAAGAGTACATTGGGGGAGCTGGAGCACTGAAATGCAATTGTTGGATCAACTGTGAACTTTTGGGATCTTGTAACCATTCCTAGCGAACGACTTGGAGCCAAACTGGTACAATGAAGGAAAGAGAAAAAATGGATCCTTCATCTTCATATTTGCGGGAAAGTGCATCCGCAACCACATTTTCTTTGCCTTTCTTGTAAATGATCTCATAATCATAGCCAAATAGCTTAGTTACCCATTTTCGTTGCTCCAGGGAGGAAATACGTTGTTCCAGAAAATACTTGAGGCTTTGATGGTTTGATGGTCTATCTTAATTTCGAAGCATTGCACCAATAGATAAGGGCGCCACAAAGTAACGACATGCAGAATAGCCAACATTTCCTTTTCATAGATAGATTTGCCCAGATTTCTTTCAGATAGTTGCTTGCTGGTAAAGGCCAAGGCCGACCCTCTTGCATAAGGACAACGCCAATTCCTTTCCCTGAAGCATCACATTCCAAGACAAAGGTCTTTGTGAAATCAGGAAGGGCCAAGACTGGAGTGGTGCGCATGGCCATCTTAGAGGTTTGAAAAGCTTGAGAAACAACTGGATTCCAAGTGAAAGAGTTCTTTTTTAGGAGAGCAGTGAGAGGTGCTGCAATATTTCTGTAATTCTTAACAAACTTGCGATAATAACCGGTTAAGCCCAGAAATCTATGCAAGCTTTTGAGAGTCTTTGGGTGAGGCCAGTCTTGCATAGATTTAATCTTTTTAGGATCCACCCTGACACCGTCCTTGCCAACCAGATGACCCAAGTACTCTACTTCTGAGGCGCCAAAAGCACATTTAGACTGTTTCAGGAAAAGTTGGTGCTGAGAGAGTAGATGGAGAACTCGATCCACATGAGGAAGATGTTATGTCAAGGTCTTGCTATAGATGAGGATATCATCAAAGAAAATGAAGACAAAATGATGGAGAAAAGGACGGAAGACATGATTCATGAGGCTTTGGAAGGTGGAGGGGGCACTACACAAGCCAAAAGGCATGACCAAAAACTCATAGTGGCCCTCATGAGTTCTAAAGGCAGTCTTGGGAATGTATGCCTCTTTCATACGTATCTGGTGGTAGCCCGAATGAAGATCAAGTTTAGTAAAGAATTGGGCGCCACTCAGTTCATCTAGGAGGTCATCAATGACATGAATGGGAAATTTGTCTTTAATGGTAAGTTTGTTGAGGGCACAGAAGTCAGGACACATTCTCCAAGAACCTTCTTTCTTCAGGACCATGACCACAGGAGAAGAGTAGGGGCTCATACTAGGGCAGATAACGCCTGCATTAAGGAGTTCCTGGACCATTTTCTCAATTTCATTTTTTTGGGAAAAGGGGTGACGATACAAACGAATATTGGGAAGAAGGTTTCCGGGTACAAGGGGAATGGAGTGATCATGAAAACCATGTGAAGGAGGGAGTCCCTGGGGAGTGGAAAAGACCACTTGATGTTTAGAAAGGATGGCTTGGAGGTCTTGCAGCACCGAGGGTGTTTATGTTGCTTGTATGGCATGGAGTTGAGAAATAACACCAGAATGACCCTTTTTGAGCAGCTTTTCCATGCGATGGGAACTAATGATCTTAGGTGAACCGACGATGATGCCTTGGAACTTATATTGGTGGCCCTACTGGTCAAATTGCATGGTTAATTCCTTAAAATCCATGAGAATGGGACCCAAAGTCCTTAGCCAGTTTGCACCCAACACAATGTCACAACCACCCATGTCAATAGCAAACATATGAGATTTCAGGTGGTAGTCACCAATTTGGAGACACACATTTTCACAACGCCCTCCACATTTCATGGAGCCACCATTGACAATCATGATTTGGAAATTATTGATGGCATGGATGTAGCAATGATTTTCTTGGGCAATGCGGCAATGAATAAAATTATGGGTGCTTCCACTATCAACCGGAATGATGACCTTCTGATGCTTGATGTAACCGATTAGCTTGAGGGTTTGGGGAGCGGAGAAGCCAATGAGAGCATTGAGGGAAATGACCAGTTCTACTTTGGGAGGGTCTAAGGGAGGGGTTATGTCGGGGGTTTCAGGTGACTCAGACACAAGGGGATTTTCAATATCATCTTCTGAAATATCCTCGAAGATGGCCATAAACAACTTTTGTTCCTTACACTTGTGTCCCGGGAAATATTTGTCATCACAATTATAACAAAGGCCTTTGAGTTGGCGTTCATCCATTTCAGCCCTGGTCAATTTTTGGATCTTTAGTGGAGCGGAGGGAGTAGTGGGATTTACTGGTTTAGGGTGAGGGATAAAGGAGGGTTTCTAGTTTTGAGAAGATACAACTTGTTTTGCTTCTTTGGTTCTTTTAGTAGCCTCCACCCAACTCTGAGGCCGAGCCATGAGGCCTGAATCTCATCCTTAAGGCCACTAATAAAACATTCTCGGAAAAAGGCATCAGACATGCCCTCTATCCGAAAAGCCAGACACTCAAAGGTAGCTATAAAGTCTTCCACTGTTCTGGATTGTTTCAACTTTGTCAAAGGACCCAAATGGTTGGTGTCAATGTCAAAGCGTTCATACAGCTCTGCCACAAAGTGTGCCCAAGCAATATACCCTTGATGAGAAGTTTTTCTCCATTGCCACCATTGCTAACGTTCTTGATATAGATGGAGAACACCATACCGGAGTTTGGCCAAGTCATCTGTAATGCCATATAAAGAGAAATAATGTTCCATTTGGGTTACCCAACCAGTGGGGTCTGAGCCATCAAATTTGGTCACATCCACCCGCGGAAGGCGTAGGTCATGTTGAAAGTGATGGTTCTGAAAGTTATGGGAATGAGAGGAATATTCACCTTCAGTATATGGAGGTGAGGAAGAGGAAGGTTTATCTGTAGGGATATGCAGTTTGGTGCAGAGTGCCGAAAAGACAGATTCAAGCTGGGTGGTGAGGTCTTGTTTGATTTCCTCCATTGAGGACTGCATGGTTGCATTGATGGTGACAACATTGGCACTAAGGCGTTTCACTTCTTGTTGGGTCTCGATGAGACTAGATTGCAAGGTGTTGAAGCGAGATTCCAAGTCTTGGCTACGAGTATGGGCCATGAGGATGGGGGAACTGAAAAGCGGCAGGCGGGGTAAAAAATTTGCTGAAAAATGATATGTATGAATGTGATAAGGGCGAAGAGATGAATCCAATGGAATAGGTCTCAAATAATGATGAACAAATTTCCATACTCCTGCGAAGTTATACTCCGGTTTGAAGAATACTACAGAGAGGAAAATCCCAAATGCTTAGCCAAAAAAAAATGTGTATTCAATTGACAACCCGAACACAGTTGCACAACAATAGATCTTGTCTATTTTAATTTGTTTATGTTTCTGTCCCCAGGGGTTAGGTATTCAAGGGTTCTACAGACAAGGGTTTTCCCTATGCTATAGCTCTCTGATATACGTGCGGGGTTCAACAGTAGTACTTGGCCCAATATCTCAAGGCACTAACTAAGGAGGATAGACTGTACCCTTATCCATACTACTCGACTACCCAGGTACTAGAGAGTATCTTCTTGAGTGCAGTTCTCGGGGGCACTATAGCAGTCAGGCGACTGATTGTTTTATCTAAAGAGGGCTTCAGGAAATCTAGGTCGATCTGTACACAGGTGTTGTCTAATGCGCTACCACTCGAAGAGGTACCAACAGGGGTTACAAGGGTGGCCAATAGATGTGCGCTTAAGAACCACTTGTATTTCCTATGTGTATGAATCCCTCAACCGCGGGTTTATGCGCGTAATGACAGATCTCTGTGGCTTAAAGACGACGGAATATGTCTCTACCCTGAAAAAAAATTACCCACAATTTCTGCCAAGGAAAGTGCTCTGATACCACTTGTAATATACCAGATATAAAAAGTATGCAGAACAAAAATAAAATGCTAGAAATGGCAGAATAACAATAATATAACCAGAATAATCACCAAAACAACACTGAAATTATATAAGAATAACAACAGAACTAACACTTTGATTCTGAGAGCAATGTTCACGGGCCTCTTCGAGGGGGCAACCTGCAGTCGAGCAGAGCTCTATTACAATAATATCCAAGCTAGGGTTCTCATACCCTCGACTCCTATTTATACTAAATACGTCTATCAAAAAAAGCATCTAGAGGAAGATCCTTCTAGAAGCGGAAGCTTCTATTAGGTCTTCTTACATTCGACTTATTCTATTTTATTGCAAGGCCTTATTAATATTGACCTTTATTACATCTGAATATATTGTTCTACCTATGTGCGGGTTAGGACCCTAACATTTAAAGTATTCTATTAAGATCCACTTAAGCCAATTTGGCTTGTCAGGCATGCGTTAAGCCCTTTTGTTAACAAAGAAAAACCAAATTTATGAAGTCAAACAACATTCATAGGTCACATGACATCCCCCTTGTTGATAGGTAGTTGATGCTCCACAATCAATATATTAAAAAAACATTAAGATTTAAGTATCGAGGGGCTTCTGTAGTCCAACATATGAGATATTATTTTTGGGATTATCTGCATAGAGTAAGTAATAATCTATGACCCATACCATGGTTATTAGTCACAACTGACCAATTTCTCATGATTTTGAATAGTCCACTTAGCATTCATTACATCAAGTGATTCTTACAAGGGTGAAGAAGTGGGATTGAAACTAGTGAAATGAATTGCATAGCATTAAGCATCACCTCCGTGCTTGCACCTAGTAACTAGGAATTCTCAGGAGGTCACCCATCCCAAGACTTTGTTGTCCCTCGGGTTGTTCCCTCCTCTTGAAGGAACCAAATTCCAGGGTATAGTGTGCAAGATACACCTTCTCACGTCACTCTAATACTTTGAGCTAGTTATTAAGCAAGTCGGGGAGGGGGGGAGGTACCCTCTATATTTCTTAAGGAAAGAGTCCTTGCCTATCACCTAAGGAAAACCTATTTATACATGAAGATCATACTGGGTTTATAATAAAGACTGGTGGTGCATGGGGTTAATCTCTACTATCACTTTAAAACCAAAAATGAAAGAGGTGTTGAGTTATGGTTTTGGGGGGGTGATCAAGAAGCCAAACAAGGGGTTTAATAGGTTTTATCCATGGGAATGAGCTTTTGAACCAATGGAACCATAATCTAGTTTGTTTGGAAAATAACTCAAAGAAAATGAACAAATATGGGCTAAGGAGGAGGAATAACTACTTTCCTAACACACATATATCAGATAGAAAACCGAGTTTATATTAAAGACCGGTGGTGCATGGGGTTAATCTCTACTATCACTTTAAAACTAAAAATGAAAGAGGTGTTGAGTTATGGTTTTTGGGGGGTGATCAAGAAGCCAAACAAGGGGTTTAATAGGTTTTATCCATGGGAATGAGGTTTTGAACCAATGGAACCATCATCTAGTTTGTTTGGAAAATAACTCAAAGAAAATGAACAAATATGGGCTAAGGAGGAGGAATAACTACTTTCCTAACACACATATATCAGATAGAAAACCAAATGGACAATGCAAGCATAGATCCATTAGTTTATTCAACACCCCGTGAGATAGAAAATGAAAGGGAAAACCAACATAACTTGCTTGAATCTATTATTTACCAGTAGTAACAACCTCAATCCAACTTTTATAATAAATTCAACAGTTCATTTACAATATAGTAGATCGAATGTTAGGGACTATAAACTCTCAAGTTTGAAACAACTATTCCATTTACATAATAAATGCAGTAGGGGTTGAGGATTATAGAATAATTTTCCTCGACCTCATTGCTTCCCTTTGCAAAGTTTATTACTTAGATAATGCTTAAAATGAGAATGAAAATGAAAAGAAGAGAAGTATAAGAATAAGATGTTACATGCTTCTACAAAATAGTGATACTTCATGCAAGTCTTCAGTTTCTAATGGCCTATTGTCTCTATTTCACCCTCTTTTATTGCTGAATTAAACCTGTAATCTTTTAAATGAGAATCATAAACCTTAAAATTAGGTCAAAATATGTTATTCATCCACCAATGAGAATGCTCCCTACGACACTTTTTTCAAATTCTATTAGAATAGAGGCTTCTTAGCCCGCTGCTAAATTCATGACTAAGTTTAGGGATGACTTAGTAAGGGTAGTTTTTTTGCTTCTTTAGTTGTAGTAGTCTTTTTCGATGACCATTTCGAGACTTGATCCATTTATTACTTTCTCTAAAAATTAATTGGATATCTTATCCCCAAGTGAATGAGAAAGAGGAGGAGAGGACAAGGGTCTCCACCTTTTTACCTTAGCCAATATACAAGGAGTAGCTTTTCTCAATCTCGTTAATCTCAACGGGTGTAGGATTATCCTACCTATGTATCGATGATACTGACCCACCATGATTGGATCATTGACATCATGCCATATGATTTCATACCCTTTATCATGATGATGATTAAGTTCATACTAATAACCTCCCTAATATTGGGTGGTTGACAATGTCTGACATCATTCTTTCCACTTGGTTTTCAAGAGTGAAAGATCACAGGATGATTACATCCCATCATTACAAAGACCCAATAATTATTATTTACAAGTCATCCATCCTTGTTTCCACCTTGTATCTAGTGCTTCTGATCCAGGTGGATATTGGTGGCCACCCACCTATTCCAACTGGCTCACATAAAAATTTCATCTTGGCAATTTCAGTTTTCATCTAGGTAGTTTTTTTTCTAGCTTTTCGTTTCCTAAACTTTCGGGACCGTTTCGAGGCCCTAAACAACGTTTTTTGGGCTTGCCAAAGTCGCATAATTAATATAGTTAGAGTGTGATGCCATAATGCGTAGTCCTAGGATATACCTTTCCAATGGGCTATCGTGCGCCTAAAACAAAGATCGTATGCAAAAGTTACGACTCCAGGAAGTTGATGTACCAACTTACCCCAACGGGGCCCACATGACTTTTGGCGCTTCATCTCCTAGGGCTAGGTTTTTGGATATCTAGGGTTTTGGAATTTATGTGTGATGTAAAAATGCCTTTGGAGCCTCATTGTACTCACCTTCTGGAGAATGAGCACAACCGTCACATCTCTTCTCAGAGATAAGCCACCACCATTCTAGCAAGCTTGTTTCAGTCTGCATTTTACAGCTTCAACATATTTCTTATTTGAATAGAAGCCAAGTTTTATTGTATCTCTGTTATTGCTCATTGTATCTCTGTGTTAATAATATAGATCTATATTCATTTCGTTATGCTCATAAAATCTGGATCAGTGGTATCAGAGAAGTTTGCTCCTTGTCCTTCTTAGTGCATGTCCTCGACGAGGTCAGGTTACAAGGAGTTGGGTCTTAATATTATTTCTCTTGAGGACAAGAGCTCTCGCATGCCCAAGCGAACTTCCATGGTGGGAGAAAATAAAGACGATGATATAGGAGATCCTTTCAAACTATTTCTCGAGGAATCCCTCACGCAATAGAGGAATGAGATGATGGATAGTTTTGCGCAAATCCTTTGACAACTACCAATAGTCGACACATCTTCCTTGAGTGGAGGCACCGTCCCCTTAAAGGTACATATAAACTTTGATATTCCTATATTTGAAGGTCATATAGATGCATATGTTGTAGACAAATAGTTGAATCTGCTAGAATGGTATTTTTCTATCCATAACTTTTCCAATGAGAAAAGATTACATTTGCGCTCCTCAAAGGCATCCCCCATGTCAAATATTTGTGGGAGAATTTCTGTGAGCAAAACGAAATAGAAGAACCCTCATTATTTACATTCACGCTCACTTAGGAGTCCTTCAGGGATGATATTAAGGAAAATTCTACCCTCTTGGAAGTTATGACGACTTGTATACAAGATGGACCACATTGCGACAGGAAAGGGACCAAATAGTACCGAAGTTCACAAATATATTCCATACATTGCGCACTAAGATTGGTATCAAATATTTTGAGCAACATCTGGCGCTCAAGTACCGCGGAGGTCTACATAGATACATCCAAAAATAAATGGAGTTTTTGGACATCTCATCCTTGGGCACGGCCTATCGATATGCTGTAAAAATTGAGAAGAATCTTAAACAAAAGACATGGCAGTTTGGGTCTAGGAACTCCTCACAAAAAAAGCAGGGAAATGGCATCCCCAACCCATAGAAAAAAGGGTAGATAAAATATGGAAAACCTCAGGACAACCAGTCTAATCCGCAAACAAAGAAGGACAATGGAAAGACGAAGAAAGACACTAGGAAGTGGTGTGACTTCCATAAGATCCCATGACATAACACTGTTGATTGCCACTCAAAGCAGTCATTGGTGGCTGAGGTGAAATCCTCTGAATCAAATAAGGGTTCTGACTTAGAGTTAGAACCAGAAAAGGGGAGATAGATTTTTGATGCGAAACCCAGTGCCACCATTTCTACCACCAAGATCCGACCCGATGAACCTGATGAGCTAGAGCAAGGTGAGTGCCTCTTTCATTCATAGACATGGGTGAAGGGTAATCCACTACACTTCATCGTTGATAGTAATAGCTATAAGAACCTCATTTTAGAGGAGTTAGTCAAGTGGCTAGCCCTGCTGACAACGCCACACCCACAACCATACACCATCGAATGGCTCCACCAAGGAAGTGATACTCATGGCAGCCAACAGTGTCGCTTGTCCTATGACATCAAGCCCTTCAAAGATGAGGTATTGTGTGATGTTTCTCCCCTTGAAGTTTGTGATGTTCTTTTGGGCCAAACTTATTTATGTAAATGTCATGTTGTATATGAGTCTAGGCCTCATAGTTTTATTATTACTTTGGACAGGAAATTGTACAAGATACCCGAGGTAGTCCCACCTAGTGCCATTTCCTTGATCTCTGCCAAGTAATGCATGAAGGTCGTCTATCAGATGGGGAAGTTTGTCTTCTTCCTGATTCACTCTCAAAGTGAGAGGAACGTTGCAGCCACATCCATGGCCTCCGTGACCGATCTCTCCATGCAATAGAAGTAAGAGGATAAGGTCATGGAAGAATACGAAGAAATCTTCTCCTCACCCACTCAGGTACCTCTACACTTTTAGGTGAATCATTCAATCGATATGACCCCCAACACACCACTACCCAACGGGTCAGTCTATCGCCAATATCTGTTAGAAAATAAGGAGATCAAGCGTTAGATCCAAGAACTCCTCCAAAAGGGGCACATCTGACCCCACTCATCACCAAGTGGAAGCCCAATCGTGATTGCGCGGAAGAAAGATGGGACCTGACGACTCTGCATCGATTATCGATCCTTAAATAAAATCACAGTCAAGAACTGGTACCCGATTCCCCGAATCGAGGATCTCCTTGACCAACTCAAGGGGGGAAAATACTTCGGTCAGATTGATCTAAATTCTGGCTACCATCAGGTCCCAATAAAGAAGACAAATGTATGGAAAACTGCCTTCAAGTCAAAAGAAGGTCTTTTTGAATGGTTGGTCATGCCCTTTGGTTTGACGAATTCCCCAACAACTTTCATGAGGATGATGAACGACATCTTGCAAGATTTCACCAATTGTTTTGTGGTTGTGTATCTGGATGACATCCTCATCTGCAACAAGAATTAGGTGGAACACTTGCAACATATTCAATAGGTTCTGCACACTCTGCGACAACACAAGCTATATGCAAATTTGAAAAAATTCTCCTTTGGCATGGAAAGGGTCCAATACCTAGGCTACATTATTGATGAGAATGGGGTGCATGTGGATCGAGCCAAGATAGGTCATTCATGAATGGCTAGCCCCAACCACACTCACCGAGCTTCAGAGGTTTTTAGGCCTTGCCAATTTCTATTCTAGGTTCGTGTTGGGAATCTCTCATATTTCATGGGCCCTCAACCAAGTAACTAGGGGTGGTGGTAAGGAAAAGTTCGTGTGGGTCCTGTCACAATAAAAATCATTCGATGATTTGAAGTAGTGCTTGTGCTTAGTCCTAGTTCTCTCATTACCCAACCTACAACAACCCTTTGAGATCAAGACATATGCTTTAAACTATGTTGTGGGCACAGTTCCCACTCAACACTGACACCCCATGACCTATCATAGTGAGACATTATCATATGTCGTATGTAAGTACCCTAGTTGTGACAAAGAAATGTACTCCATTATGTAATCCTTCCGCCAGTGGAGGCATTACATTCTCGGGAAGGAGAGAATCATTCACACTGATCATAATCCACCACAGTTCATGCAGACACAGGGAAAATTGCAGAATGACCTCCATCAGAAGTGGTCCACATACTTGCAACAATTCCATCTCAACATCAATTATAAGGCATGAAGCACCAACCATGTCATTGATTGCCTCAGCCTCTCTCCAGTTGCAACACTCGCCATTGTGCTAAACTCCTGTGGCCATGAGACCTATGGATGGCCCTAACTCTACGAGAGAGATCCTTCCTTCACCGCCACCTACCATATGCTGGGCACAAACAGATCTGTCACTAATTTCCATCTTTGGGATGGGTTGCTTTGTTATCTGGGCCATTTCTTTGTTCCATCAAATGAGCGAGTGAAGATGATTTGGAAATCCCACTATAGTCGGGTGGCATGACATTTTGGTATATAAAAGACAATGGCAGTGTTGTAACAAAATTTCTATTGGCCGAAACTTCGACAAGATGTCAGCAAGTATATCATGTCTTGCACTGCCTGCACCATCGCCAAATCAACCATTAAGAAGCAAGGAATTTACACCCCTTTGCCTACTCTCGAAAGACCCTAGGAATCCATATTGATGGACTACATGTAGGGCCTTCAATCAACCAAGCGGGTAAATGACTGTGTTTTTGTGGTGGATGATCATTTTTCTAAAATGGTGATTTTGGTTGCCTGCGAGAAGAGCATCACAATAGAGTCCACTGCAAAGCTTGTTAAGCCCTCATATTGGCCCATTAACCCTTAATTGGGGTATATTACATTAGTAATGTTATTTTATTTATGTCGGCTTTATTCCATTAGTTGTAATTATACCTCCTAGTCTCCTATTTATACCAAGGAGACATTTTCATTTGGAGACATCTTGTACTTGAACATTTACGTGGGGTAAAAGGAGGTTGCCCCCTCAAAGAGGCTTATTATATGAAATTATCTCTTTTTCAAGGTGTTGAGTACTTATTCTGAGGTTTTTCTATGCTATATTGATATTTGGTTCTTAACATATGGTATGAGTGCTCAAGGTCTTGGGGTTTCATTGCTACATCTGAGACACCTTGGAATTTTCACGATAACTTTTTTTATGCAATGTTTCAGAAGAACGACTTGGAGGATATTTAGTAGACGGATCCAGGTATGTTGGGTTAAAATTTCAGCTCCTGAGGCTGTATACTTTAGGAGATACAACCTGTGAAAGATAGCATTCTGGAATCATCCTGAACTGAGTCATTGCGGAATTTTCGCTATAAAAAAATTTATGTAACGTTTCAGACCCTAAAATCTAGAGGATATTCACAGAAATTAGTAAGGTATACATGGTAAAACGTTCAACTTCCGGGTCATATTATATTTGTAGATACACCCTATGGAAGATAGGGTATCTGACTAGTCCTATTGACTAGTCTCAAGAAGGTGTTCCAGGTAAAATAATCATAACTTCTTCCTAGAGTATCCAAATTGAGTGAGACCAGTTTCATTAGATAGTGGTCAGTCTTTAGTATTTCTGGTATGAGTTTTAGAATTTTATATCAATTATTTTGTGCAGGGCACGCTATATAAGTAAGATCTCCTGGAAAGGCCAAAAACAACAAGTTGTGGGGAAGTTACCATAAATTCCACTTGGCACATCCAATTTTGATCAGACCTGTGGCATTGCAGAGAAGAAATATCAGAGAACTACATAAAAAAATGTTTCATACCCATAAGGGACGAAACTTGGGAGATACAACAGAAGAAAGATTGTCTAGAAGAACCACCTCAAAATCAAGGTTCAAAAGTGATACTTGGCCAACATGCCACCCAAAAAGGGAACTTCTACACCAAATAAGCCTCCAGACAATCCTACTTGGACTCTTGATGAAGGTGAAGAAATGTGTAGGGACATAAATGATTTACAAAAGAAGATAGTAACAAAAGATGAACTACAAGAGATGGAAGCTAAGTTGGAGGCAATAAATACTAAGATGGATGGTTTAAAAGAGGAGATCCTGGAAGTATTGAAAATTTTCGTAACAGAGAAGACAACTGAAAGTGAAAATGCATCCCATGAAATTCATGATGAGGACACAGGGACTGGGTGTTTTTAAGACTACAACCATACAAACAGATGTCCCTCAAGAAAGCCAAGAAGGATAATAAATTATCACCAAAGTACTATGGCCCTTATAAGGTCTTGCAAAAGATTGGTACTATGGCATACAAATTGGAGTTGCCTGCATCTTCACGAGTACACCCAGTTTTCCATGTTTCATGCTTAAAGAAGGTTATAGGCGACAAGATCCCATTTCAAACTATATTTCCAGAACTTGACGAGGAAGGAAAATCATATTGGATCCTGAATCCATCACTAACACAATAATTTTCCAGCTGAGGAATAGATCCATTTCAGAGTATCTCATTAAATGGAGGAAACTACCGGCTGAAGATTCCACTTGGGAAGATGAGTCTTTTATACAGAAGCATCCAGAGTTACTCGAGCATTGCAGACAACACTTGTCTCGAGGGTAGGGGCATGCTAATCCTTAATATTGGCTCATTACCCCTTAATTGGGGCATATTACATTAATACTGTTATTTTATTTATGTCGGATTTATTCCATTAGTTGTAATTATAGCTCCTAGTCTCCTATATATACCAAGGAGACATTTTCATTTGGAGACATCTTGTACTTGAACATTTATGTGGGGTAAAAGGAGGTTTCCCCCTCGAAGAGGCTTATTATCTGAAATTATCTCTTTTTCAAGGCGTTGAGTACTTATTTTGAGGTTTTTCTATGTTATATTGATATTTGGTTCTTAACAAAGCTCTTCTTCAAACCAGTGTGGTTACATTTTGGGATGCCACAAACCATCATCTCAGGTCGAGAAATCTGGTTACTCAACACATTTTGGTCGAGCCTTTGGTCACTTCTAGAAACCAAGCTCACCAAATCCACTTCCTTCCACCCCCAGACAGATGGCCAAACTGATGTCCTCAACTAGATGATCATGCATATCCTACACATGTACAATTCTAAGAATCCCCGCACATAGGATGAGATTCTTCCCTAGGTTCAACAAAGCTACAACAAATCCATACATAGCTCAACCGACCTACAACCCCTTTCAGGTGGGGTTGGTATTTCAACCATTGGGTCCCATGGATGTTGCACTACCCCTTGCGACCACCCAGGAATACTTGTCCCATTCTCAAATTGGAGTAAAAAAATCTACTTGATTCATTGAGTGGATCCAACACATCCGCCAACAAGTTCAAGATATTATTCATAAGTCCAATGCCAAGTATAAGCAATTCCATGATCAACATCGGGTCCCACACAAGTTTTAGGTGGGAGATAAATTTTGGTTGCACTTGCAGAAAGAATGACTTGTAGGACCCATCAGAAGCTTCATCCACTCCACTATGGACCTTATACCATCACCAAGGCTATGGGTGATAATGATTTTGAGCACAACATTCCCCCCTCCTTTGGATTTCACCCAGTGTTTAATGTGGACCTCCTTCGGCCATACTTTCCACCATTATTGGGCACCTTAGAGGTAGCAGAACAATTGACACCGAAAAAGATCAACCCTAACTGCATGGAACATGAATCCACTAATCATATCATGGACACACAGTTCAAGTGCACTCGCCAACATAAGTTTTATCTTTATCATGTTGTCAAGTAGTAGGGAAACTCCTACACTGAGGCAAGTGGCTCACCCAGGGCCAAATTCGACAGAAATTTCCTCATTTGATGGGGGAACTCAACGCAATGGAGACCATTAATTCCTAAGGGGGGAGGATTTATCCAAGTGGATATCATTGGCTGCCCACCTATTCCAACTGGCTCACATATAGATGTCATCTTAGTAGTTTCAGTTTTCATCTTGGCAATTTGTTTCTAGCTTTTCAGATCCTAAACTTCTGGGGCTGTTTTGTGGCCCAAAACAATGTTTTTTGGGCCCACCAAAATCACATTGTACAAAAATTTAGAGTGTGATGACATAATGTGTATTCCTTGTATATACCTTTCCAACGGGCTATTGTGCGCCTAAAATGGAGATCGTATGCAAAAGTTACGACTCCGGGAAGTTGATGTACCAACTTACCCCAACAAGACCAACATGACTTTTGACGATTCATCTCCTAGGGTTAGGTTTTTGGATATATAGGGTTTTGGAATTCATGTTTGATGTAAAAATTCCTTTGGAGCCTCATTGTACTCACCTTCTAGCAAATGAGTGCAACCATCACATCTCTTCTCAGAAATAAGCCACCACCATTTTAGCAAGCTTGTTTCAGTCTGCATTTTACAGTTTCAACATATTTCTTATTTGAATAGAAGCCAAGTTTTACTGTATCTCTATTATTTTTCATTGTATCTATGTGTTATAAATATAGATATGTATTCATTTCGTTCTGCTCATAAAATCTGGATCAATGGTATCAGAGTGGTCTGCTCCTTGTCGTTGTTAGTGCATGTCCCTAACGAGGTCAGGGTACAAGGAGTTGGGTCTCGAGATTGTTTCTCTTGAGGACAAGATATATGACATGCCCAAGTGACCTTCCATGGTGGGAGAAAACAAAGACGATGGGACAATAGATCCTTTCAAATTGTTGCTCGAGGAATCCCTCGTGCAACAAAAGAGCGATATGATGGATAGTTTTGCACAAATCCTTTGACGACTACCAACATATGACATATATTCCTTTAGTGGAGGCATCACCCCCTTCAAGGTACATATCAACTTTGATCTTCCTATATTTGAAGGTCAGATAGACACATATGATGTAGACAAATAGTTGAATATGTTAGAAGGGTATTTTTTTGTCCATAACTTTTCCAATATAAAAAAGATTACATTTTCTCTCCTCAAATTCATCCCCCATGTCAAATATTGGTGGGAGACTTTTTGTGAGAAAAATGCAATAGAGGAACCCTCATTATTTATAGTCACACTCACCTAGGAGTCCTTCAGGGATTCTATTAAGGAAGAATTCTACCATGTTGGAAGTTATGACGACCTGTGTACAAGGTGGGCCACACTGCGGTAGGAAAGGGACCAAACAGTGCCAAAGTTCACAAATATCTTCCATATCTTGCGCACCAAGTTGGGTATAAAATATTCTAATCAACATATGGTGCTCAAGTACCGCAGTGGACTGCATATATACAACCAGAAAGAAACAAAGTTTCTAGACATCTTGTTCTTAGGTGTGGCCTATCAATATGTTGTCAAAATCGAGCAGAAGCTTAAAAAAACGATGCGGTAGTTTGGGTCGATTAACCCCTCACAAAAAAAGTAGGGCAAGGGAAGCCCCAACCCATAGACCAAAGAGAAGAGAAAATATGGACAACCTCAATACAACCAGTCTAATCCGTAAACAAATAAGGATAAAGGAAAGATGAAGAAAGACTCCAGGAAGTGGTGTGACTTCCATAAGAGCCCTTGGCATAACACTGTCGATTGTCACTCAAAGAAGTCATTGGTGGCTCAGGTGAAAGCCTCTGAATTAGATGCGGTTTCCAACTTAGAGTCAAAACCAGAAAATGGGAGACAAATTATTGAGACAAAACCTAGTGCCACCATTTCTACCACCAAGATTCATCCCGGTGATCATGATGAGCCATAGGAAGGTGAGTGCCTCTTTCATTCATAGAAGTAGTTTAAGGGTACTCCACTGCACTTCATCCTTGACAGTGGTAGTTAGAAGATCCTCATCTCAGTGGAGGTCATCAAGCAACTAGCCCTGCCGACAACACCACACCCACAACCATACACCATCGGATGGCTCCGCCAAGGAAGTGATCTTCATGTCAGCCAAAAGTGTCGCTTGTCCTACGACATCAAGCCCTTCAAAGATGATGTATTGTGTGATGTCACTCCCCTTAAAGTTTGTGATTTTATTTTGGTCCAACCTTATTTATGGAAATTTCATGTTGTATATGAGTCTAGGCATCGTAGTTTTATTATTACTTTGGAAAGGAAATTGTACAAGATACCCAAGGTAGTTCCACCTGGTGCCATTTCCTTGATCTCTGCCAAGCAATGCAGGAAGGTCATCTCTCATACCGGGAAGTTTGTCTTCTTCTTGATTCACTCTCAAAGTGAGCAGAAGGTTGCAACCACGTCCGTGACCTCTATGACCAATCTCTCCATGCAATAGAAGCAAGTGGATAAGGTCATGGAAGAATACAAAGACATATTCTCCTCACCCACTCAGGTACCTCTACACTTTCAGGTGAAGCATTCAATCGATCTGACCCCCGACGCACCACTACCCAATGGGTCAGTCTATCGTCGCTCTCTGTTAAAAATAATGAGATCAAGAATTATATCCAAGAAATGCTCCAAAAGGGGCACATCCGACCCAACTCATCACTGTGTGGAAGCCCAACTGTGCTTGTGTAGAATAAATATGGGACCTGGCGACACTGCATCGATTATCGATCCCTAAATAAAATCACAGTCAGGAACTGATACCCAATTCCCCAAATCGACGATCTCCTTGACTAGCTCAAGGGGGGAAAATACTTCAGTAAAATTGATCTAAAGTCTAGCTACCATCAGGTCCCAATAGAGTAGACAGATGTAGGGAAAACTACCTTCCAGTCCAAAGAAGGTCTTTTTGAATGGTTGGTCATGCCCTTTGGTTTGAAGAATTCCCCAACAAATTTCATGAGGATGATGGACAATATCTTATGACCTTTCACCAATTATTTTTTGGTTGTGTATCTGGAGGACATCCTCATCTACAACAAGAATTGGGCGGAACACTTGCAACATATTCAACAGGTTCTGCACACTCTGTGACAACACAAGCTATATGAAAATTTGGAAAAATGATCCTTCGACATGGATAGGGTCCAATACCTAGGATAAATATTTGATGAGCATGGGGTGCATGTGGATCGATACAAGATCCAAGTCATTCGTGACCTGCTAGCCCCAACCACACTCACCGAGCTTCAGAATCTTTTTAGGCCTTGCCAATTTCTATTGTAGATTTGTGTTCGGATTCTCCCATATTTCATGGGTCCGCAACCAAGTAACCAGAGGTGGGGGTAAGGAAAATCTTGTGTGGGGCCTATCACAACATCAAGCATTTGATGATTTGAAGAAATGCTTTTTCTTAGTCCCAGTGCTCTCATTACCCGACCTGCAAAAACCCTTTGAGATCGAGACAAATTCTTCAAACTATGTTGTGGGCACAGTTCTCACTCAACACGGACACCCCGTGGCCTATCATAGTGAGACATTATCATATGTCATTTGTAAGTACCCTTGTTATGACAAAGAAATTTACTCCATTGTGAAATACTGCCGCCAGTGGAGGCATTACATAATCGGGAAGGAGACAATCATTCACACCGATCATAAGCCGTTGCAGTTCATGCAGATAAAGGAAAAATTGCAGAATGACCGCCATCAGAAGTGGTCCACATACTTGCAACAATTCCATATCAAGATCAAGTATAATACATGAAGCACCAATCTTGTTGTTGATTTCCTCAGTCACCCACCAGTTGCAACAATTGCTCAGGATGGCCCTAACTCTATGAGAGAGATCGTTGCTTTGCCATCACCTACCAGATGCATAACGCATACAAAATTGCCATTGATTTCCATCTTCAGGATGGGCTACTGTGCCATATGGGCCATCACTATGTTTCATCAAGCGAGAGAGCGAAGCTGATTTGGAAATCCCACTACAGCCGAGTGGCAGGACACTTTAGTGTAGAAAATGGAGTGGCAGTGTTGCAACAACATTTCTATTGGTTGAAACTTCGACTGGATGTCAGCAAGTATATCAGGTCTTGCACTGCCCGCGTCATCACAAAACTGACCATTAACAAACAAGGCATGTACACCCCTTTTACTACTCCTTAAATGCCCTGGGAATCCATCTCGATGGACTAGATTTATGGCCTTTAGTCAACCAAGCAGGGAAATGACTATGTTTTTTTGGCGGTTGATCGTTTTTATAAAATGGCGATTATGGCCTCCTGCAAGAAGAGTATCACAGTAGAGTCCACTGCCAAGATCTTCTTCAAATGAGTGTGGGTACATTTTGGGATACCACAAACCACCATCTCAGATCAGGAAATATGGTTCCTCAACACATTCTGGTCGAGCCTCTGATCACTTATAGACACCAAACTCACCAAATCCACTTCCTTCCACCCCTAGATGGATGGTTAAACTGCAGTCATCAACCGTATGATCGTGCATATACTGCGCATGTAAAATTCCAAGCATCCTCGCACATGGGATGAGATTCTTACCTATGTTCAACACAACTAAAATAGAGACATACATAGCTCAACCAAACATAGCCCCTTTCAGGTGGGGTTGGGATTTCAACCATTGGGTCCCATGGATGTTGCACTACCCCTTGCAGCCACCTAGGAAGACTTGTCCCATGATCAAATTGAAGCTGAAAAAGTTATTTGCTTCAGTGATTGGATCCAACACATCTGCCAACAAGTTCATTATATTTTTTCAGAAGTCCAATGCCAAGTACAAACAACGCCATGATCAACACCGGGTGCCACACAATTTTTAGTTGGGAGATAAATTTTGGTTGTGCTTGCAGAAAGAACGCCTTAAATGACCCCATCAAAACATTTGTCCACTCAACTATGGACCTTATACCATCACCAAGGATATGGATGGAAATGCATTTGAGATGAACATTCCCCCTTCCCTTGGCTTGCACCCAGTTTTTAATGTGGACCTCCTTCGACCATACTTTCCACCATAATTGGACACCTCATAGGTAGCAGACAAATTGACACTGAAAAATATCAACCCTGACTGCATGGAATAGGAATCCAATGATCATATAATGGACACATAGGTCAAGCGAAATCATCAACATAATTTTCATCTTTATCGTGTTGTCAAAGTAGGGAAACTCCTACACCAAAGAAAGTGGCTCACTCGGGGCCAAATTCAACAGAAATTTCCACATCTGATGGGGGAACTCAACGCAATGGAGACCATTTATTCCTAATGGGGGAGGATTGATCCATGTGGATATTAAAGGCCACCCACATATTTAGACTCACTCACATATAGATGTCATCTTGGCAGTTTCGGTTTTCATCTTGGCAATTTTTTTCTAGCTTTTTTGGTCCTAAACTTGTGGGGCCATTTTGAGGCCCTAAACAACCGTTTTTGGAACTGCCACAGTCACACTATAATCAAATTTAGAGTGTGATGTAATAATATGTATTTCTCGGATATACCTTTCCAATGGGCTATCGTGTGCCTAAAACGAAGATCGTATGCAAGAGTTATGACTCCGGGAAGTTGATGTACCAACTTACCCCAACGGGGCCAACATGACTTTTGGCGCTTCATCTCCTAGGGTTAGGTTTTGGGATTTCTAGGGTTTTGGCATTCATTTTTGATGTAAAAATTCCTTTGGAGCCTAATTGTACTCACCTTTTGGTGAATGAGTGCAACCGTTGCATCTCTTCTCAGAGATAAGCCGCCACCATTCTAGCAAGCTTGTTTCAGTCTGCATTTTATAGTTTCAACATATTTCTTATTTGAATAGAAGCCAAGTTTTAATGTATCTATGTTATTTTTCATTGTATCTCCGTGTTAATAATATAGAGTTGTATTCATTTCATTCTTCTCATAAAATATGGATCAGTGGTATCAGAGCGATCTATTCCTAGTCGTTCTTAGTGCATGTCCTTGACGAGGTCAGGGTACAAGGAGTTGGGTCTAGAGCTTGTTTCGCTTGAGGACAATATCTCTCACATGCCTAAGTGAACTTCCATGGTGGGATAAAAGAAATACTATGGGAAAATATATCCTTTCAAACTGTTTCTCAAGGAATCCCTTGTGCAACAGAGGAACGCGATGATGGATATTTTTGTGCAAATCCTTCGAAGGCTACCAACAAGTGATGCATATTCCTCGAGTGGAGGCACAAACCCCTTCAAGGTACAAATAAAATTTTATATTCCTATATTTGAAGGTCATATAGACATAGATGTTGTAGACAAATAGTTGAATATGCTAGAAGGGTATTTTTCCGTCCATAACTTTTCCAATAGAGAAAACATTACATTTGCGCTCCTCAAAGGCGTCCCCCATGTCAAAGATTGGTGGGAGAATTTCTGTGAGAAAAAGGAAACAGAGCAACCCTCATTATTTATATTCACACTCACCTAGGAGTCCTTTACGGATGTTATTAAGGAACAATTCTACCATGTTGGAAGTTATGACAACTTTTATACAAGATGGACCACACTACGACAGGAAAGGGACCAAATATTGCCAAAGTTCACAAATATCTTCCATACCTTGTGCACCAAGCTGGGTATCAAACATTATGAGAAACATATGGTGATCAAGTACCGTGGAAGTATGCATAGATATATCCAAAAATAAATGGAGTTTCTTGACATCGCATGCTTGGGCGCGACCTATCGACATGTTGTCAAAATCGAGCAAAATATTAAACAAAAGATTCAACAGTTTGGGTCTTGGAACCCCTCACAATAGAAGCAGGGCAAGGGCAGCCCCAACCCACAGAAGAAAGGGCAGAAAAAATATGGACAACCTCATAACAACCATTCTAAGCCATAAACAAAAAAGGACAATGGAAAGACAAAGATAGACATCACGAAGTGGTGTGACTTCCATAAGAGCCCCTGGAATAATATTGTTGATTGCCGCTCAAAGAATTCATTGGTGGTTTAGGTGAAATCCTATGAATCGTAAGCGAGTTTCAACTTAAATTCAAAACTAGAAAGGGGATACAAATTATTGATGCAGAACCCAGTGGCATTGTTGCTACCACCAAGATCCGACCCGATGAAGCTGATGATCCAGAGGAAGGCAAGTGCTTGTTTCATTAATAGATGTTGGTGAAGGGTACTCCATTGCACTTCATCATTGATAGCAGTATCCAAAATAACCTCATCTCAGTAGAGGTCGTCAAGCATATAGTGCAACCAACAATCCCGCACCCACAATGATACACCATCGGATGGCTCCGCCAAGGAAGTGATCTTCGCGACAACCACAAATGTCGCCTATACTACAACATCAAGCCATTCAAAGATGAGGTATTGTGTGATGTCACTCCCCTTGAAGTTTGTGATGTTCTTTTGGTCCAACCTTATTTATGGAAACGTCATGTTGTATATGAGTCTAGGTCTCATAGTGTTATTAATACTTTGGAGAGGAAATTGTACAGGATACCCGATGTAGTCCCACCTAGTTCCATTTCCTTGATATTTTCCAAGCAATGCATGAAGATAATATCTCAGACCGAGAAGTATGTCTTCTACATGATTTGCTCTCAAAGTGATCATAAGGTTGCAGCCACATCCATGGCCTCCATGAACGATCTCTCCATGCAGCAAAAGAAAGTGGATAAGGTCATGGAAGAATACAAAGACAACTTCTCATCACCTACTAGGGTACCTCTACACTGTCAGGTCAAGCATTCAATCAATGTGACCCCTAACGCACCGCTACCCAATGGGATATTCTATTACCACTCTATATTAGAAAATGAGGACATCAAGCATTAGATCCAAGATATGATCCAAAAGGGGCACATCCGACCCAACTCATCACTGTGTGGAATCCCAATCGTGCTTGTGTAGAAGAAATATGGGACATGGTGACTTTCCATCGATTACCAAGCTCCAAATAAAATCACAGTCAGGAATCGATACCTGATTCCATGAATCGATGATCTCCTTGACCAGCTCAAGGGGGCCAAATACTTTAGTAATATTGATTTGAATTATGGTTACCATCATTTCCCAATAGAGCAGAGAGATGTACGGAGAAGGTCTTTTTGAATGGTTGGTATACCCTTTGGTTTGACTAATTCCCCAACAAATTTCATGAGGATGATGGACGATAAATTGCAACATTTCACTAATTATTTTATGGTTGTGTATCTAGAAGACATCCTCATCTACAACAAGAATTGGGCGGAACACTTGCAACATATTCAACAGGTTCTGCATACTTTGCGACAACACAAGTTATATGCAAATTTGGAAAAAATATCCTTTGGCATGGAAAGGGTCCAGTACCTAGGCTACATTGTTGATGATCATGGGGTGCATGTGGATTCATCCAATATCCAAGTCATTCGTGACTGGCTATCCCCAACCACACTCACCAAACTTCATATCTTTTTAGGCCTTTCCAATTTCTATTGTAGGTTCGTGTTGGGATTCTCCCATATTTCATGGGACCTCAACCAAGTAACCATGGGTGTTGGTAATGAAACGTTTGTGTGGGGTTTGTCACAACAAAAAGTATTCGATGATTTGAAATAGTGCTTGTGCTCGACCCCAATGCTCTCATTACTCGACCCACAACAACCCTTTGAGATCGAGATAGATGCTTCAAACTATGTTGTGGGTGAAATTCTCACTCAACACGAACACCCCATGGCCTATCATAGTGAGACACTATCATATGTCATCTATAAGTACCCTAGTTATGAAAAAGAAATGTAATCCAATGTGCAATCCTGCTGCCAGTGGAAGCATTACATTCTCGGGAAGGAGATAGTCATTCACACCGATCATAAGCCACTGTGGTTCATGCAGACACAGGGAAAGTTGCATAATGACCTCCACCAGAAGTGGTACACATACTTGCAACAATTCCATCTCAACATCAAGTATATGATAGGAAGCACCAACCATGTCATTGATTGCCTCAACCACACGCGAGTTGCAACACTCCCCATGGTGCGAAACTCCTGCAGCCACGAGACCTCCAGATGACCCTAACTCTATGAGAGAGATCCTTCCTTCACCACCACCTACCAAATATTGGGTGCAAACACAACTGTCACTGATTTCCATATTTAGGATGGGTTTTTGTGCCATATCTGCTTTCCATCATGCAAGTGAGAGAAGTTGACTTGGAAATCCCACTACAGTCGGGTGGAAAGACACTTCGACGTATAAAAGACAATGGCAGTACTGCAACAACATTTCTATTGGTTGAAGCTTCGACATTATTTCAGCAAGTATATCAGGTCATGCACTACATATGCCATCGCCAAACTGACCATTAAGAAACAAGACATGTACACCCCTCTGCCTACTCCTGAAAGGCCCTGGGAAGCCATTTTGATGGGCTACATTTCGGGCCTTCAATCTACCAAGCGGGGAAATGACTTTGTTTTTTTGGTGGTTGATCATTTTTCTAATATGGCGATTCTAGCCACCTACAAGAATAATATCATAGCATAGGCCACTGCCAAGATCTTCTTTGAACGAGTGTGGGTACATTTTGGGATACCAAAAACCATTGTCTCATATTGGGAAATCTTGTTCCTCAACACATTCTGGTTGAGCGTCTGGTCACTTCTGGACACCAAGCTCACCAAATCCACTGCCTTCCACCCCCAGAAGGATGGCCAAACTGAGGTCATCTACCATATGATCGTGGATATCCTGTGCATGTACAATTCCAAGCATCACCGAACATGGGATGAGAGTCTTCCCTATGTTCAAAACAACTACAACAAAGCCATACATAGCTCAACTGACCACAACCACTTTCAGGTGGGGTTGGGATTTCAACTATTGGGTCCCATGGATGTTGCACTACCCCCCTGCGGCCACCGAGGAAGACTTGCCCCATGCTCAAACTAAAGTTGACAAGTATACCTGGTTCATTGAGTGGATCTAGCACATCCACCAACAGGTTCATGATATTTTGTATAAATCCAATGCCAAGTACAAGCAACACCATGATCAACGATTAGTGCCACACAAGTTTCAAGTGAGAGATAAAGTTTGGTTGCACTTTCAGAAGGAACGCCTTACAGGACCCCATCAAAATCTTTGTCCAATCCATTATGGACCTTATACCATCACCAAGGCTATGGGTGACAATGATTTTGAGCTCAACATTCCCCCATTCCTTGGCTTGCACCTATGTTTAATGTGGACCTCCTTCAACCATAATTTCCACCATTATTGGACACCTCATAGGTAGCAGAACAATTGACACCGACAAAGCTCAACCCTGACTACATGGAACAAGCATGCACTGATCAGATCATGGACACATAGGTCAATGGAAATTGCCAATAAACATTTCAGCTTTATCATGTTGTCAAAGTAGGGCAACTCCTACACCAAGGAAAGTGGCTCACCCAGGGCCAAATTCAGCATAAATTTCCTCATCTGATGGGGGAAAACAACGCAATGGAGACCATTTCTTCCTAAGGGGGGAGGATTGATTCAGGTGGATATCGATTTCCACCCACCTATTCCAACTGTCTCCCATACATATGTCATCTTGTATGTTTCAATTTTCATCTTGGCAACTTTTTTCTAGCTTTTCAGGTCCTAAATTTCTAGGGCCATTTTGAGGCCCTAAACAACGTTTTTTGGACCCACCATATTCACACTATGTGTTGATGATTGCAGCTACGTGAGACATTCTCCAGCTTACAAACATGAGAGAAACATCCTTAGAGGGGTGTGTGGTTCCTATCTGAGACAGAGCTGAAACGTAGAGATGGCCTCTTCTTTATAAATAGTTGAGAAGAACTCTAGATGATTCTCATGTGTAACGCAGTGATAAAGGAGATCTGCAGAGTTGGACATGCCTGTGGATGAGCACAAGGTGAACGTGTGAAATCCCAAAGTGTTGGGTGCATCATCATGAGAACATAAATGAAGATGATTTATTAGCCTCCTCTGAGCAGAGAGTTGATGAGAAACTCCAGATAACTCTCCTGTGTAATACAATGGGAAAGAAGATCTCTTGAGTGGACGTTCTTGTGGATGAGCACAGATGAACATGATCCTAGTGGTTGATCACTAGAAGTGGTGCTTATGTGTAATGCAGTGAGCCAGAGATATGGACATCCATATGGATGTGCCCCTAGTGGATGAGCACTAGTGGGTGTATGAGATCCATTTCTAAATTGTTCAAGAGCGAGACCTTCCTGTAACCCTATTTGTAATGTAAAGGGTACAGGTCGCCCCCACCTTAATGTAATTGTTAATTAATGTAAAAGATAATTAATCTGGTCAATATTAATTATATTATGAGATAGAGAGGTCGGCCCTGTTGTGCCAATAGAAACTTTTGTTGATAGGTTCAGTTTAGTATAAGTAAAGGTAAATTTCCCATTGAGGAAATATATCTTTCATGTGAGTTTGAAAATTTCAGCAAGTACACCTTCTTGGGAAAAGTGTGCACCTCTCTTGGGCACTAGTATTCTAGGGTTTGAGCACCCTCTTGTGTGCTAGGTTTCATTGGTGGTGAATTTATTTCTCTTGAAGAATATAGCAAAGGATTTTGGTTGGGTTTTCTTCGCTTGTTGAGAAGGGTTTCCCAGGATACTTCTTGTGTTCTTGTGCATGGCGTTTCTTCTTGTGATCTTAGTTGCTGCAACATTATTGGTTATGGATAATTTAAATGCTAAAAATGTAATGAACTTCATTCTTAACCTTTCTTATTGAAAAATCAACATGGTATTAGAGCATAGGTCTTGAAGAACCCATTGCACAAACAACTTTCAACCATCCTCTCTCTCTTCTACAGAAACCGTACGACCCTCCTAGGGTTCCCAGAAAATTCGTACAACCTGCTCCTATGGAGGTTTTTAGCACTTGGCACTTGGAAGTTGAGGATAAAAAGGGCATAGGAGTGTATGAAATCCTTCAACGCACCTCCAACAAGCTTCAGATCAAAATTCCAAGCATTTTTAAATTTTGGCCCTAGGGATTCTAGGGTTTCGGTAATTTCTGCAGAAATTTCAGTATTAGGGTTTCTACAAATCATTGAAGGAGCTCTTCAACTCACCAATGTTATCCTATCTTTAAAAGTATTATTTTTGGCAGTCATAAGTCCAAAAAAACCTAAAAGTGCTAGCCTAGCCTAGCCGTTAGGTTTTCTAACCCAGTTGACAAAGGGTTGTGAAGAATCTAAAATTATGATGAACAAAACTATGATGGAAGATAAGCTTGATGGATCAAGCAACTTCAAGTTCCTGGAAGACAATACTTCAAATGAAGACTTATTGTGGGTGATACAAAAAGGTGTATGTTGGCCCTTGACCAAGTTTTGAGAGATCTTTGGTCAAGTTTGATCTATTTTGGGACTTCGATAGCCTGTCAAAGGAGGAGCGCAAGACGAAGCAAAGATCGCGGGATATCGACCCCTTTTTGGGTCCTTTTTGGGATTTGGGATTATGTAACGGGTATGGGATGTCGACCCATGGGTTTACCCATGTTTAGACCTATTTTGTAATGTATGTATAGATGTCTAGGCAATGCAAGGATATATAGAGAATACATATATGTGATGTTAGACAGAGGGCCAAGTGTTAGATCTATGTGATCGAAGGATTGTAAGAGCTCTGTGCATACTGTGTGAAGCTTGCAGGGCTGAGTGAAAGTGACTATAGAAGGCTTAGTGTTGTAACCTATCTCAGGGAAGGCGGGTCTGGCGAGGTGCGCGCAGATCTCATGTCCTATGCGGAGTAGGATTTTGTGGCTCTGTGGATGTAACTGATTGACTGAAGACAATAAAGAAGAAGAAGAGTTGGTGGAAATAGCCCCAGGGTGGGGGTGAACCACGTAAATGTTGTGTTGTCCTGATTTGTGCGATGTCTTGATATGTTTATGTCTTTACTTGCTAAAGTGCTTTGATATAGATAGATAGATCTGCTATGCTTTGTGCTAATGATGTATATGGATGTAGATCTAACCTATGTGAATGTGCTTAGTGATTGAATATGCTATATTTAATCTACCTCTTTATGATAAGTTCTTAGATACATCAGATCTGAGTGAATGACGTGATGCTCTGTTTTATCTGCGCAGTAGAATAATGGTTAAATATTGATGAACTGTCGATGCTAAGTGCCATGTTAAGTATTACAATAACAAATCTATGTCCCAGCTAAGGTTGCCGACACCTGAGTCCTGCAACCACCCTTGCCTCTACCTTGGGTGAGACTTCATCTACTTCGCAGGTGTTGCTGAAAGGGCCGGTAGTTAGGGTTTTGTTGGTGCGTTGTTTTAGCATTGAACCCTGGGTTTTCCCCTGTGACAACAAATGGTTCCGTTGTCGGGACCTAAAACTGTGATTGTTGGGAACTGAGGAAGAAGAAGCTTTGTACAAATATCCATCCTAAAACTGTGAAATATCTATGCATAGATCTGTCGCTCTATGTGCGCAGTACTCTACTTAGTTTAAGAAGCTCTGTGCTGAAAAAAAGAGGTCAGATATGAAGAAAAGAGGTAATATATGAACGCTTTGTGCTTTGAGAAACGTAAAAGTAAGATTTTTTTCTTACAAAGGTAAGATCTGCAAGATCTGTGCTCTGATAAAGGTAAGAATAGTGAAAAGTTCTAGATCTGAAAGCTTTGTGCTCTGTAGAAGTAATATAAGTGGAAATTTTTGTTTCTAAAGTATGGATATAGGTATGTTTGATAGATTTTGTCCTAGCTTGAAAACAAGGGCCCTAATAGATGAAAGAAGGTTTGATATGCATAGATCTGATAAGAATAGTGAAATATATGTTATACCTATGCATAGAAAGAATGTTTGGACTAACAAGTGGATGCAGGATCCTAGAAATAATTATTTTCAGGTTAGCTACTATGATCCTAGCGTGCAGTACAAAAAGAGTTGGGGATCATTTAAAATAAATAGAGGATTAACCCTCTGTTAGAGTTATAGAAAACCAATACATCTTTCTAAGGAATTCCCTGGGAGAAGACCTAGTTTTCTCTGTTGCAAAGCTATGGACCATGAAGTATTGGATTTCCCTAGAATGATTGCTAAGCTTGAAGGAATGAACATGGGACAAGAAATCCCTAAGGCAGATCCAAAAATGGCAGAACCTCAGAATGAATAAGAGAAAGCATTGTTGCAAATAAGAGAAATCCTGAATGACCACCAACATGTCATCTTATCAGACATCTTCAAAGAAAAAGAATGCCTTGAAGCAAGAATAGGAGACTTCGACATTGACTGTGTTCTAGATGAGGAAACACGGGTGAATATCATGACATAAAGAACCTGTGAACTTTTACAGAAGCCTGTTATGACTCCTTCATTTGGAGGAATAGGGATATTTAGAGGAACGTTGATAAACCTATGTGGAAAGCTCACTAAGATATCTATGAATTCCAATGGAAATTCGACAGAGGAAGATTTTGAGATTATTAAATTTATTGAGAACAACGCCCCATTTACCATGTTACTAGGAAAACCCTAGATTGAAAAAGATCAGGCCAGAAGGAAAGAAGAAGAAGACATTTTAGAGAAGAAGAAGCAAGAGTTACAATATTTTATGACTAGAAGGATCACACACTTGATTGAAGAAAAAAAGAACAGATCGAAGCTACTTAACACCAGAGACTCGGATTCCAAAGTTGCAAGAACACTAGAACACCCACAGAAGATTGAAGTACCTATTCCAGATAAAGAAAAATCATCACCCTCGAATCTTAGGAAAGAATCTCAACAAAGCGAAGTAACTATGCCACAAGAAGATAAGAATCAGAATGGAAAAAGGCATACCAAGATAAAGATCACTGGAAAGAAGGATAGAAAGCTAAGTAAGAAGAGAGCTAAGATCGATAAGTTACAGAAGGTTCCAGAAGGAACCTCGCAGAAGGAAAATTTGGAAAATTGGAACTTCGTCGGGTAAACAGAACAACGTCACATGGCACTTCGCCATGGAAAAGAAATATAGCCATTGGGACTAATATAACCATTCGACCGACCATCTGAATGGGTCAAAAGGCATTTATGGTTCACCTCTAGGTCGTTGGACCATGCCATAACAGAAAGAACAAAGTTAATGAAGGCTTCTTTCCCATTGCCACCCATTGCCAGAGATCCATTTCCAAGTTATCTATTTATCCCGACACGCCTTCCCCGAGAACACTTTTTCTAACCGTGAATCTAAGCCCACAGACTCACTGATTTTACACAATCCTCATTGCGCTCTTTCCCTCTATCGTATTGTCATGTCTAAGTTACTCCACAAACCTGAGATTTTCAATCCCGAGAGCGTATGTCGACTAAGTTCAGATTTGCAGAGAAAGTTTTTGAAGAAGTTCTGATCAAACTCATGAATGAAAGAGTCATGTCGATATCTGCAGGTGTACAAGATTCATCGACGAGAATGGTGCAAGCTTCTTCGTCGACTGTTTGCAGAGCAGGACCATCTCGTCCATCAACAGAAAAGAGAACCAAGCATAAAGACAACCTCGCGAATGAAAAACTGATTCCAACCATACTTCCCAATTACATCCCGCGTTTGCTGGCGCGGTGAACCGTGATAGTGTACCACGTGATTTAGAGTACACCATAATTATTTTGTAATTCCCGAAGGGGATATATGCAGTTCGAACAGACTAGAACAAGATCACATCACTAAAGTTTAGCGACTTCAACCTCGGAGATCACAATATCTGTGGCATGCTCGCCCCATACAAGTACCTGACCAGAACTAAAGGAAAGAATTTGAAGTTCATTCCCCAGTCGTGGACAATGAACCTCGTGCAATCCACCCTGTTGAACGTCATGAAAATCCCACACTTCGGAAGACACCAGGAAGTCAATGCCTGTGTCAAGCTGCTACTGTCGTGTTACCATGGAAATTACTTATGGCTCGACTGTCGCATTACAATTGAATTGACACTGATCCACAGGATCACAGGCCTGAGTATGCAAGGACCTGACCTGCAGGACTTCTATCCAGGAAAATCCACAGATTGCACACTTGCACATAAGATAAAGGACACCTATGGCGATGTTGAGAACGGAACAAGAGGCTACAAGGTAGCTTCCATCCAGAGCGGCGCAGTGTGCCTCACATGTCAACTAATAACTGGGAAGTTAGTAAGAAATAATCGACCTAAGCAGGTCACCGACTTTGTTGTTGACCTCGCAGGGAAGTGCGTGGAAGGCCTACAGATGAACTGGGCGAAGTACCTAGTTAACCAGTTGGAACTTGATTGCTGAGAATCACAGGACCAGGGTTACGAATTCCATTTCAATTGGCTCCTAGTACTCATTGCATTTTTTCCCTGGGAGATGCCAGAAGGAGCAACCTTCCCAGACATAGAGTCATTCAAACCGCTTTTCGCGAAGTTCACTACCCTGTGGTATTCAACAGATATGAATAAATAGTGGCAGTCGAATGCTTTGTTTCATACATACTACCTTCATCTGACTGAAGTGATCCATTGAAGACGAGCCTCACATGACTCCAAACACATTACAAAGGTTCTGATCACTGATGAATTTCAATGCAGATCGACACTTCACTTACATTACAGCGCGGGTAGATGAACATAAAGAGAATCCAAAGACATACTACAAACTTACAGAAGAAGACCTGGAGGAAATCACTAAGGAATGGTCCATTGACCTCCTTGTCCCCGCCAAACTCGCAGAGATATCTGATAATGACAGCCTAAAGGACACCCATAAAGAACAGAATACACCCAGAACCAACATACATAATAAGATTGAGGAGGTCCAAAACTTAAGCAACACCTCAGTGAAGACTGCTTCCATGTCACCTAACCGAGGGGGTGGTGATGAAGTCAAATCTGAACAGAGGCCCAATGAAGTAGCACCACTAAAAGACGAGGAGGAAACCTTGAAGAAGAGAAAGGTTCCCCCCTTGAAACCTTCTTCCTGGATGAATTCAAAAGCCACCATGACCAAGATGCAGATTGTCCTCACCTCCGATATTTTGATTTCATCATCGCAGCCTTGAATGACACCTCGCTGGAAATAGCAGAGAAACAAATGGCCAAATTGGAAGAAATGTATGATAGGATTGAAGTCAAACTCCGAGGGGTACAACAAGCCCTTCATTCCAGTCGCGCAGTCTCCACTGCGCCGGGAGAACCAGAGTTGGGAGATGCACCAGCCCAACTCCATCGATAGCTGATACAGCCAAAGCTCGCCTTCGACGAGCAAAAGAAGAAACCGACCAAGCCACCTAGGCTTTGACGCAAGTACAAGGAGTACTTGTCGAACAACGTCAAGCTGCAGAATAGGAAAAGATTGATCTCTAAGGGAAGTTCGATGAAGAAAAGGAACAGATGCAGCAAGGAAAAGAACAGTTGCTCGTAGAGCAACTTGAAGTAAAATAAGCGGTCAACAGAGCACTTCGCTCTGTGACACTCGTCGAAATAAAGGCAGAGGATCGAGTCACGTAGCAAGTGGAACAACTCGTAGAAGCTATCCAACAGTTACAACAACACATAGCAGAATTAGAGCTCCGCGCAGTGCCCGAGACCCCACAAGATGTAAGGGACCAAAGAGAATCAATTGCTCGCTGTGCAGTTGAGAGAATAAAATCCCTTACTATGGAATGTAAGAAACTTGTTGATCGTAGTGCCCAAACCTATGAGAAACTCACAGAGAATCCAAAACTAAAAGAACTTGAGTCGCAGCTCCAAGAGGCGAAGTATCAAGCCGAAATGATACAGGCGCAACTGAAGCCTCTGTCATCTATGGAAAGAATACAACGCTTCCAAGAGAAACGCACCGCCCAAAAACAGATCCACACTATCCAGAGCAGAGTTATGGAAGTAACTCAGAGACTCCAACCTGTACAAGATAAGGCTTACCAATTTTTCACAGAGGTAGAAGCCCAAGGAGCATAAATGGAGAAGGTTGTTATTGCAATTGAACAACTCCTGGAGGGGCCTGTGAATGAGGTATTCATCCAAGATTTCGTTGCACAAGAGGCCATGGCACAACAACAAGTCGAGGCATCTCGATCCAAGCTCAAGGATTTTGAAGTAGAACTACCCAGATCAGAGTGAATCGGGACAAGTCACATGTGAGTGTTGGGGGCCTGTTGGCCCTTGACCAAGTTTTGAGAGATCTTTGGTCAAGTTTGACCTATTTTGGGACTTCAACAGCCTGTCGAAGGAGGAGCGCAAGACGAAGCAAATATCGCGAGATCTCGACTCCTTTTTGGGTCCTTTTTAGGATTTGGGATTATGTAACGGGTATGGGATGTCAACCCATGGGTTAACCCATGTTTAGGCCTATTTTGTAATGTATATATAGATGTCTAGGCAATGCAAGGATATATAGAGAATACATCTATGTGATGTTAGACAGATGGCTAAGTGATAGATCTATGTGATCAAAGGATTGTAAGAGCTCTGTGCATACTGTGTGAAGCTTGTAGGGCTGAGTGAAAGTGACTGTAGAAGGCTTAGTGTTGTAACCTATCTCAGGGAAGGCGGGTCTGGTGAGGTGCGCGCATATCTCATGTCCTATGAGGAGTAGGATTTTGTGGCTATGTGCATGTAACTGATTGACTGAAGACAATAAAAAATAAGAAGAGTTGGTGGACGTAGCCCCGGGGTGGGGGTGAACCACATAAATGTTGTGTTGTCGTGCTTTGTGCGATGTCTTGATATGTTTATGTCTTTAGTTGCTAAAGTGATTTGATATAGATAGATAGATCTGTTATGCTGTGTGCTAATGATGTATATGGATGTAGATCTGACCTATGTGAATGTGCTTAGTGCTTGAATCTTCTAGATTTAATATACCTCTTTATGATAAGTTCTTAGATACATCAGATCTGAGTGAATGATGCGATTCTCTGTTTTATCTGCATAGTAGAATAGTGGTTAAATATTGATGACATGATGGTGCTAAGTGCTCTGTTAAGTATTACAATCACAGATCTGTGTCCTAGATAAGGTTGCAGACACTTGAGTCCTGCAACCACCCCTGCGTCTACCTCGGGTGAGACTTCATCTGCTTCGCAAGTGTTGCCAAAAGGGCTGGTAGTTAGGGTTTTGTTGGTGCGTTGTTGTAGCGTTGAACCCTAGGTATGCCTCTGTGCCAACAGTGTCACTATGGCATACCTCCTTCATGAAGACATCAGAGGACAAAGAGAATCCATGTGCCATTGGAGAAATCATATCAGCACCCTCAGGTATGCACTTATATATATATTATTTGTATCATTGTCATGAGTGTAATTGTAGGATGAAGGATTTTTTTTTTAAAGTCTTGGATCCAAAGGGATCTCAGTGCATTCAGAGGAACAACACATTAGAAGTGAAGACTCCAGGTTTGATTGTTGTAATTGTCATTCCTCTAACCTATATTTCTAAAGTTTGCTACATTACAAGTAGGTGTTGTAGCTGTGAAAACAATCCTTAAATTGTTTTAATTTTAGAGATGTACTCATTATTCTCCTTTAGGAGATATTTTTATTTTGGTTCCTCTTGTTTTCTTGTTCCATACAAGTTAAGAACAAAGGAATATACTTATCCTTCAGAGGGAGTCACTTGAGTCAGAGGGAGTCAAAACTATTTGAGAAAGAGGAAGAATAGAACCTTTCTTGAGACAATCAATGAAATAATGCATGATCAGAAGATTTCTATGATTCCATGGGAAGAAGCATGCATGACACAATATATGTTCAGAACAAGAGGCTTCACCAGACTTTGAAAAACATAACTCCCAAATCTTCATCGGAGTGAATCTTGAGATTGAACACTTAAGGATATTTGGGTGCCCAATGTATTTGCATGTACCCATAGAGAAGAAGTCCAATCTAGACCCTTCAGGGAGAAAGGATACATTTATGGGATAAATAGTGAATCATCGAAGACATTCCATATCTACATCCCTGGTTAGAGAAATATTGAGAAAAACATAGATGTTGTCCTTGAAGAAGAGATAGTCTTTCAAAGATCCAAAGAATATCAGATGGAGATTGATAGTGAGACAATACCTTCTCCCCCTTCAACATTTCACAGGGAGACAAACATTATTCCAGCTGATCCAGTTTCTCCAGTTGATATGTCCAAAAGATATTTCAATAGGGAATAAAAGGCCTGCCTAGGCTCACTCTGCAGGAGGCAGAGAAACATACAATCCCCTCAAGGCAAATCCCGAGAAATCAAAAGAGATTTTCGAGCTATCCTTTAGTCATGAGCCACTTCATTAATTTTGAGCTTCCTTGTCTTGTAGAAGCAACATGAGAACAAGTAAGGAAAGATGTCATAAAAAAAAAATACCAGTATATCTTAAAATATTGATGCTCAAGATATTGTTCGGAGACCAGAAGGGAAGTCAATGGTAACTTCCAAGTAGATCTATAAGATCAAACATGCAGTGGATGGAAGTGTCGAGAAATACAAAGCAAGATATATAGCCAAAGGATTCTAAAAAATAGAGGGAGTTGTATATGATGAGACACTTGATCCAGTAAGCCTAATGCACTTCTATCCATACTATCATCCATGAGTTGGAAACTATATCATATGGATGGATTCTTGATGAGTTTGGGTTTCATCAAGAGTATTGAACCTATATTATTACAGTGTTGGTGACGAGAGCCTGATTTTGATGACTTATTCAGAAAGCCTTGTTGGATACAAGTTAGCTTTGACTTCCAATTTCAATATGAAGGATATGAGTATGATGCACTACTTCTTGGACAAGAAGTATGACAGAGGAATGATGATATTTTCCCGAGTCAAGGAAAATATATAGTGGGAATATTAAAGAAGTTTAGTATGATAGAATGCAAAACCACCATGATGGATTTGAAGAAAATGAATGATGATGATTCAGACAAGATTGATCGACAACTGATTGGATCATTGATGTATCTGGTTAACACCAGATCAAATTCAAGCTATGCAGTGAATGTACTTAGTCAATACATGAGTTAGCCGAGACAGACTCACTGGATAGCAGTAAAGCATGTATTGAGATATATATGAGGCACAATTGGATATGGCATGAGATATGCCTCTAGTGTGAACTTGAGTTTGCAGGATATGTTGATACAGATTGAGCAGAGAGTACAATGGACCGAAAGAGCACATCCGGTTGTTGTCTTACCGTGAAGTTTTCCATGATTTCCTAATGCAACAGGAAACAAAACTCTGTGGCCATGAGTACCACAGAAGCAAAGTATATATCATCGAATGTGAGAAGCCATATGGATTCACAAGATTCTGACAGATTTACTTGACCATGAGATGGATCCTATGATGATAACCAAGAGTTGTGTGTAAAGTTATTTGAGAACCCAATGTTTCCTGATGGATCGAAACATGGTGAGATGAAATATATTTATATCATAGATATGATGTAGAGGAAAATAGTACACATGCTATACCTTCCTACACATGAGCAGATTGCAGACATATTCACAAAATTAACTTAGTGAAGAATGCCTCCCTAGTTAAGAGGGAGTGTTGATGACTCCACCCAAGACAAAGTTCAAAGTACATCCATGTGAGACTTGGAATGATGAAGAATGATTCCCTAGATGAGAGGGAGTGTTGATGATTACAGCTACATGAGACATTCTCCAGCTTACAAACCTAAGAGAAATCCCATGAGAGGGGTGTGTGGTTCATATCTGAGACAGAGATGGAACGTAGAGATGACATCCTCCTTATAGAGAGTTGAGAATAACTCTAGATGATTCTCCTATGTAACGCAATGAGAAAGGAGATCTGCAGAGTTGGACGTGACTGTGACTCAACACAAGGTGAACATGTGAAATCCCAAAGTGATGGGTGCATCATCATGAGAACATAAATGAAGATGATGTATTAGCCTCCTCTGAGCAGAGAGTTGATGAGAAAATCCAGATAAATCTCATGTGTAATGCAGTGGGAAAGAAAATCTGTTGAGTGGACGTGCCTGTGGATGAGCACATGTGAACGTGATCCTAGTGGATGAGCACTAGAATTGGCTCTTTTGTGTAATGCAGTGAGCCATAGATATAGAAATCAATATGGATGTGCCCCTAGTGGATGAGCACTAGTGGGTGTATGAGATCCCTTTCTATATTGTTCAAGATTCAAACCTGCTTGTAACCCTATTTGTAATGTAAAGGGTACAGGTCAGCCCCACCTTAATGTAATTGTTAATTAATGTAAAAGATAATTAATCTGGTCAATATTAATTATATTATGAGATAGAGAGGTCAACCCTGTTGTGCCAATATACACTTATGTTGACATGTTCAGTTTAGTATAAGTAAAGGTAAATTCCCCATTAAGGAAATATATCTTTCATGTGAGTTTGGAAATTTCAACAAGTACACCTTCTTGGGAAAAGTGTGCACCTCTTTTGGGTGCTAGTCTTCTAGGGTTTGAGCACCCTCTTGTGTGCTAGGTTTCATTGGTGGTGAAGGTCTTTCTCTTGAAGAATATAGCAAAGTATTTTGGATGGGTTTTCTTCCCTTGTTAAGAAGGGTTTCCCGGAATACTTCTTGTGTTCTTGTGCATGGTGTTTCTTCTTGTGATCTTGGTTGCTGCAACATTATTGGTTATGGATAAGTTAAATGATAAAATTTGAATGAACTTCATGATTAACCTTGCTTATTGAAAAATCAACACTATTGTCATAGTCAAATTCTGATAGAATAATGTGTAGTCCTTAGATATACCTTTCCAACAGGCTATCATGCACCTAAAAAAGAGATCGTATGCAAAAGTTACGACCCCGAGAAGTCGATGTACCAACTTACCCCAATGGGGCCCACATAACCTTTCGCACTTCATTTCCTAGGGTTAACGTTTTTATGTCTAGGGTTTTGAAATTCATGTTTGATGTAAAAAAGGCCTTTGGATCCTCATTGTACTCATCTTCTGGAGATTGAGCGCAATCACCACATCTCTTCTCAGAGATAAGTCGCCACCATTCTAGAAAGCTTGTTTGAGTCTGCATTTTAAAGTTTCAACATATTTCGTATTCGAATAGAAGCCAAGTTTTATTGTATCTCTATTATTATTCATTGTATCTCTGTGTTAATAATATATATATGTATTAATTTCATTTTGCTCATAAAATCCAGATCAATGGTATTAGAGCGGTCTGCTCCTTTTCATTCTTAGTGTATGTCCCCGACGATGTCAGGGTACAAGGAGTTTGATCTCAAGCTTGTTTCTCTTGAGGAAAAGGGCTCTCACACACCCAAGTGACCTTCCATGGTGGGAGAAAAGAAGACGATGGGACAAGATATCCTTTAAGACTTTTTCTCAAGGAATCCTTCATGCAACATAGGAACAAGATGATGGATAGTTTTGGGCAAATCCTTCAGCGACTTCCAACAGGTGACACATCTTCCTTGAGTGGAGGAGCCACCCCCTTCAAGGTAAAAATCAACTTTGATATTCCTGTATTTGAAGGTTAGATAGACGCAAATGTTGTAGACAAATGGTTGAATCTGCTAGAAGGGTATTGTTTTTTCAATAACTTTTCCAATAGAGAAAATATTACATTTTCACTCCTCAAATCCGTCCCCCATGTCTAATATTTGTGGGGGAATCTATGTGATCAGAATCCAATAGAGGCACCCTCATTATTTAAATTCACACTCACCTATGAGTCCTTCAGGGACGCCATTAAGGAATAATACTACCTTGTTGGAAGTTATGATGACCTGTATACAAGATGGACCACATTGTGGTAGGAAAAGGGACCAAATAGTGTCAGAGTTTACAAATATCTTCCATACCTTGCGCACCAAGCTGGGTATCAAATATTATGAGAGACATATGGTGCTCAAGTACTGCCAAATTCTGCATAGATACATCTATACTGAAATGGAGTTTATGGACATCTCGTCCTTGGGCGTGGCCTGTCGATATTTTTTCAAAATCGAGTAGAAAATGTAATTATGGTCGGTATTCATAATGTGAAAAGTAGTTTAGTATATATATATATATATATATATATATATATATATATATATATATATATATAAGAAATAAGTAGTTTTTTATTATCCAGGGGACACATCCTTTCATGGATGGTCACCATATGTTCTATATATATGAAACATTCATCATTGTAATAACATCATTCAAATATAAAATATCATCTCATTTAGAAAAATCAACATGGTACCAGAGCTAGACTGGGCTTGACTCCCTCACGAGAGAGCCTAGGAAAATGAGAGAGATAGCTTGAGTCTTTTGTGAAGATTTCTATCTCATATAAAAATCAATACTAAGAAGGTAAACTAAAATCCTAGTGCTACTCTATTCGTGATTTATGCAAATGGAAGAAAAAGTGGCTTGGAGAATCCTATGGATTGATTCTTTGAAAGATGTGGTTCAAGGAAATTTGTAATGTTCATATTGCAAATTGCGTCGCGTTACAGCCACAAAACTGAAATTTATGGTATCTTCTATTTCATTTGATTTTAAGAATTTTAAAAGGGATAAAATAGGGCCTTCGTATTTTTAAAAGGAAAACAAACCTGGTACAAACATATACCTACCTGCGAAAGTAAGTAGGCTCAACATTTACAACAGACTGGGAAGAACAAAAATCAATTTTCTTTCCAGAAACTGACATGGCCTGTAATTGAAAGCGGCGATGAGGCCTATCTCTCTCCACTATGGAAAATCCCCATATATAACATAGACAAATAGACACATAAAAAATGAGACCATACTTGTGACCGAAGGTAGGCCATGGAAGGCATAAAGAATACGACAAGACACACATTTGGAGGTCGGGTCATAATGGTGTTTAAGCATTTTTTTTTCAATGGGTATATGTATATATTAACGGATTTAAATGCTATATAGTTGATATTCAAATGCATATTACACAAAATTGGTAGTAATCATGGCGATCCAAAACTGAATAGAATTGGAAATAAAACTGCCAATTGTGTGAGGATACAAGATTGACTTGGAATTCAGGGAAAATAAATTATCCCAATTGGTTTTGTGTTGTTTTGTGTAGAGATGAAGTGGGAGGGATTTGCATATGCAACAGGAGAAACTGTGGGTCACAACTACATTGATGTGAGTAGGAAGATGGAAACCCAACATTTCAGCCCTGTAGAGTTGATTTCCCTCCTGGGTCTCCTAGATTCCCTTTTTCTATGTGCTCTTGATTGAGATTTTGGGTCTAATAGAAAAATTGGATTTATGGATTCTTTGTTTCATACCCATGATCAAATACTACTGAGAATTCTTGTCATAAGTGTAGGACTTAAGGTGATGGCAGGGTACATGTACCAAAGGGCATTGCAGGTCTCTACCATATCTATGATAGAAGAAGTGCCAAGAGGACAAGTAAAATTGACCATTATGAATACTTCCCTAGTTAAGAGGGAGTGTTGAATTTTTGTAACTATGGTCGGTCTTCATAATTTATATATTCGAAAAATAAATTCGTGAAAAGAAGGCTCATGGAAAGAGGCTTCTCCATAAACAGGGAGTAGCCAGTGAGGCAAACTAGACAAGCAGGGTTTGCTTCAGTGTAAGAGGGAGCTAGTTGTCTCATGGAGAAAGGAAGACATGGAGGGAAAGAAATTCCAACATGATGTCAAGGAGAGACATTTCCAGACATGATGCTCAGAGACAAAAAGTATCTAGGAGCAGTATTCCTCCAGGTCGAGATCATACCAGATAGTAGAAACAATTCCAGTGATCGTGGATACAACTAGTCAGACCCACTGTAGCACATCTATGGTGATAGATCCAATGGATTTGGCAGACATAGTATGAGTTCTAGAGTAAGAAGTTGCAGGAGCCCAGAAGGAGTAGTTGCAGAGCTCTAGAGGGAGCAGTTGCAGAAGCCCAGAAGGAGCCGTTGTATAGCTCCAGAGGGAGAAGTTGCAAAGAGAGTGGAGGATATACTCTCAGTATATGAAGATCCACTTCCAGAGGATCTAGTCCTTGATTGGTTATTCTTGGGATGATCCATTGTTCCTGTTAGGAGATTGAGTATTCTCCAAGGGATTTGAGGTGTGGAAAAGGCCAGGCAAGAAATTCCTTTGATAGAGGAAGTACAAAGTTGCGATCTTGAAAAGATATGTCATAATGGATTGTAGGTCCATGGATACACCCATGATATCAAATTTGAAGAATTTGAATGAGGCAAACTCAGACTAAAATTTTGTGGACCCTACGATGTATATACAAGTGGTTGGGTCCTTGATGTACCTGGTGAACACTAGGCCATATATATGTTTTATGAGCGCCTTGAGTTAGTTCATGAGTGAACCAAGTCAATTGCACTGGGTTGTGGAAAAACATGGTTTGAGGTACCTACGTGGTATAGTTGGGTATGGACTCGTATACTTCTCAAGTGGAGAAGTAATGTTGTAGGGATATATAGTCTCTGAATGGGTAGGGAGTGTGGATGAAAGAAAGAGTACCTCTAGTACCTGTTTCAGTTTGGGCTCAACCATGATATCTTGGATTAGTAGGAAAAAAAATTATTTGGCACTCAACACTGCAAAGGTAGAGTACAATGCAGCATGTGATGCTTGTACGAAAGCAGTATGGCTCCGTAAGTTGATTTTTGGACTATTTGATCAGGTGTCGGATTTGAACGTGATATTCTGTGACAATCAAAGTTGTGTGAAGATTTCATAGAACCCAGTGTTCCATGACAGGTCAAATCACATTGAGATAAAGTATTATTACATCTGTGATTGAGTCCAGAAGGGATAAGTAAAACTCAAGTATATCTCCATCGATGAGTAGATAACAAATATTCTGACAAAGCACTTGTCCAAAGGGAAGTTTGTGTACTTAAGGGACAAGTTGGGACTTGTGAGATTTCTCCCTTGGTTGAGAGGGAGTGTTGATATGTATCATGCTAGTACAACTTAAATATGATGCTTCAACATCATGCTAGTATGGCTTAGATATGATGCTTCAACATCATGCTAGTACAACTTAGATATGATGCATTAGCATCATGCTAGTACAACTTAAAGATGATGCATATGCTTGATTCGCATCATGCTAGTACAACTTAGAGATGATGCATATGACTCGCATCATGCCAGTAAAACTTAGAGATGGTGCATTGACACCATGCTAGTATGACTTAGGGATGATGCAGAGGAACTAATCTACATAATGCCAGTACAACTTAGATATGATGCATTCACATCATGCTAGTATGACTTAGAGATGATGTAGATTATAATCCACATCATGCTAGTACAAATTAGAGATGATGCATATACATGGGTCACATTATGCTAGTACAACTTAGATATGATGTAGTAGAATCATGCTAGTATAACTTAGAGATGATACAGATGACTCACATCATGCCTAGATTACTCAAATAGAGTGTGGCTCAGATAGTCACATGAAATTTTGTTGAGTGCATGACAAATACGAGACACATGTGTAGTCGTGAGACTATGGAGGAGACAGTGTGTCTATGTACAACAACAATATGCTACTACAGTGGTTGTGTACCACTGGAGGAGATTGCATGTCTCTGGACAATAGTTGTATGCTACTACGGTGGTTGTGTACCACTAGCAGATATTATGTGTCTCTGGACAATATTTGTATGCTACTACAATGGTTGTGTACCACTGACAAACATTGTGTGTCTTTGGAAAGTAGTTGTATGCTACTACAGTGGTTGTGTACCATTGGCAACAATTATGTGTCACTAGATAGTAGTTGTGTGATACTAGCAGTGGTTGTGTACCATTGGATAGAAGTTGTGTACTACTATGGATCAACACAGATGTGTTCTATTGGATGGCATTGTAGTAGCTATGTGCTACTATTTGATTGTCACGGAGATTACCAAATCACTTGGAGCAACTATGTGCTTATTGATCACAGAGATTGTGACGAATGATTCAAGCTACCATTGACATGGTAGTAGATGTGTGCTACTAGTTGACTGTAGAGAAATCAGTGGACTACTAAATGAAGACATCATGAAAAGATACCTCCCTATCTAAGATGGAGTCTTGGTGTTTGAGGTAGCATCATGATACACTCTCCCCGGAGGGTCTTGTATGGACTAGTAGGAGGGAATGTGGACTTCATCTTGACATGCCTCATATATTAAGATGAAGGAACCAAGACATTGGTTTCATGAGGAAAAATCTATATGTCAAATATGGTTCAAGATGACTTAGCTTGATCATCCCCAAGGGACTGGCCACCCCTTGTAGGATGATATAGCTCAAGTATTGTGGATACCAACTACATGACATGTATAAACACAGGTAAATGGCCCTAGTAAGCATTGGGTGAATCTTCTCCTAGATTGTGATGCATATAAATGGATATATGATACATTTATCACAAGGGTGTACTTGTGATAAATGGGCCCAGGCATAGTCCTTCCTTGATCATGAAAAGGAATAATATGGAATCGAAGTGGTCGATGACGTAGACCTAGAGTGATCATGATCTCAAATAGAGTCAATTATCTTAGAGGGAGTTTTCTCTCGGTTCAAGTAGGAGAGAGACATCTCCCAATACTGACAAGAAGGTGCCACGAGTCTAGAGTGAAGTCTGTATACTTCAGAGAAAATATTTGGCATACTGAAGAATGTCTCCCTCGTTGAGAGGGAATGTTGATGTTTGGACAACATCAGGAAGACATTATCCCAGATCATATGGAAAGTTGTTCCTGATGTTGCAGATGTTATGAATACCTCCCTATTTAAGAGGGAGTGTTGAAATTGTAAGTATGGTCGATATTCATAATGTGAAAAGTAAAAAGCGAAAAGTAGTTTAGTATAAATATATATAATAAATAAGTGATTATTTATTATCCAAGGGATGAATCCATTCATGGATGGTCACCATATTTTCTATATATGTGAAACACTCATCATTGTATTAACATTAGTCAAATATACAATATCATCTCATTTAGAAAAATAAACACCACTTACAACAGAAGCAGGAAAAGGGCAACCCCAACCCGTAGAACAAAGGGTAGAGAAAAGATGGAAAGCCTCAGGACAACAAGTCTAAGCTAGAAACAAAGAAGGAAAATTGAAAGACAAAGAAAGACACTGGGAAGTGGTGCGACTTCCATAAGGGCCCCTGGAATAACACTACTGATTTCCACTTAAAGCAGTCATTGGTGGTTGAGGTGAAAGCCTATGAATTAGATGCAGGTTTTGACTCAGAGTCGGAACCAGAAAAGGGGAGACATATTATTGATGTGGAACCCAGTGCCATCATTGCTACCACCAAGATCCGACCCGCTGAACCTGATGAGCCAGAGGAAGGATAGCGCCTCTTTCATTCATAGATGTGGGGTGAAGGGTACTCTGTTGCACTTCATCGTTGATAGTGGTAGCCAAAAGAACCTCATCTCAACGGAGGTCATCAAGTGACTAGCCCTTCCGATAAATCCACACCCGCAACCATACACCATCAGATGGCTCTGCCAAGGAAGTGATTTCACGTCAACCAACAGTGTCACCTGTCCTACGACATCAAGGCCTTCAAATATGAGGTATTGCATGATGTCTCTTCCCTTGAAGTTTGTGATGTTATTTTGGGCCAACATTATTTATGGAAACATCAGGATGTATATGAGTCTAGGACATGCAATGTTATTATTAATTTGGATAGGAAATTTTAAAGGATACCCAAGGTAGTCCCACCTAGTGCCATTTCCTCAATCTCTCCCAAGCAATGCAGGAAGGTCATCTCTCAGACTGTGAAGTTTGTATTCTTCATGATTTTCTCTCAAAGTGAGCGGAAGGTTGCAGCCACATCCATGGCCTCCATGACCGATCTCTCCATGCAAAAGAAGCAAGTGGATAAGGTCGTGGAAGAATACAAAGAGATCTTCTCCTCACCCACTAGGGTACCTCTACACTATCAGGTCAAGCATTCAATTGATCTGACCCCCGACACATCCCTACCCAATGGGCTAGTCTATCACCACTCTCTATTAGAAAATGAGTAGATCAAGCGTCAAGTCCAAGAACTTCTCCAAAAGGGGCACATCCAAACCAACTCATCACCGTGTGGAATCCCAATCGTGCTTGTGCAAAAGAAATATGGGACATGGAGACTCTGCATCGATTGTTGGGCCATAAATAAAATCACAATCAGGAACCGATACCTAATTCCATCAATCGAAGATCTTCTTGACCAATTGAAGGGGGACAAATACTTCAGTAAGATTGATCTGAAGTTTGTCTACCATCGGGTCCCAATAGAGTAGAAAAATGTATGGAAAACTTCCTTCAAGTCCAAAGGAGGTATTTTTGAATGGTTGGTCATGCCCTTTGGTTTGACGAATTCCCAAACAAATTTCCCAAGGATGATGGATGATATCTTGCAACCTTTCACCAATTATTTTGTGGTGGTGTACTAAATGACATCCTCATCTACATCAAGAATTGGGCGGAACACTTGTAGCGTATTCAATAGGTTCTACACACTATGTGACAACACAAGGTATATGAAAATTTGGAAAAATGCTCCTTCGACATGGATAGGATCCAATACCTAGGATACATTGGTGATGAGCATGGGGTGCATGTGGATCCAACCAAGATCCATGTCATTCGTGACTGGCTAGCCCCAACCACACTCACCGAGCTTCGCATCTTTTTAGGCCTTACAAATTTCTATCATAGGTTCATGTTGGGATTCTCCCATATTGCATGGGTCCTCAGCCAAGTAACCTGGGGTGGTGGGAAGGAAAATTTTGTGTGGGGCCTATCACAAAAACAAGTGTTTGATTATTTGAAGAAACACTTGTTCTCATCCATAGTGCTCTCATTACCTGACCTGCAACATCCCTTTGAGATCGAGACAAATGCTTCAAACTATGCTATGGGTGAAATTCTCACTCAGTACGGACACCTAGTGGCATATCATAGTGAGACACTATCAGATGTCATCCGTAAGTACCCTACTCATGACAAATAAATGTACTCCATTTTCCAATCCTACCACCATTGGAGGCATTACATTCTTGATAAGGAGACAATCATTCACACTGATCATAAGCTACTACAGTTCATGTAGACATAAGGAAAATTGCATAATGAACACCATCGGAAGTGGTCCACATAATTGCAACAGTCCCATATCAACATCAAGTATAAGACAAGAATCACCAACCACATCGTTTATTTCCTCAGTCGCCTGTACATTCTTCCACATGGAGGAGTGTAGAGGGGGGGGTGGTTACCCCCCCGAAGGAAAAAATGCCTTGTAAATGTATATTGTAATTTCATTGTAAATCTGGACCGTTCATTATAAGGTCGCATATCTGACAGTAGAAGTTATGTTAGGATTTTTTCCCTAGAAGGAAACATTGTTTTATGAGGGAAATGTATTACGGCTATGGATAATTGTGAATATTGTATTCTGAGTTAGGAGACTATGAGAGAAAGAAGAGGAAGTTACAGCGGGTGTGTTGTAGGTTGTATCCCTTCATTTGTTGGATAATAATAAAGAAAGGACTTGACAATTTCTCTGGTGGATGTATCCCACACTAGGTGAACAACGTATATATGTGTCTCTATTGTATTGTGTATCTTTTGTGTTTTATTTCCACATTTGTTTTATTTTATTTCTCTACGATCCTGTTTTTCTAACAAAACTATGTCGGCCACAAGAACTCTAGATGGCCCAAACTCTATGAGAGAGATCTAGACGGAATATTGTTTCATCTGGGCCATCTCTACATTCCATGAAGTGAGCGAGAAAAGATGATTTCAAAATCCCACTACAGTCAGGTGGAATGACACTTCAGCGTAGAAAAGAAAGTGGCAGTGCTGCAACAACATTTCCATTGGTTGAAACTTCGACAGGATGTCAACACGTATATTAGGTCCTGCACTGACTGCGCTATTGACAAATTAGACATTAAGAAAAAAGGAATGTACACCCCTATGTATACTCCTGAAAGGCCCTGGGAATCCATCTCTATGGACTACATGTCAGGCCTTCCATCAACCAAGAGAGGAAATGACTGTTTTTTTGTGGTGGTTGATCATTTTTCTAAAATGGCGCTTTTGGCTGCCTGTAAGAAGAGCATCACAACAGAGGCCACTACCATGATATTCTTCGAATGGGTGTGGGTACATTTTGGGATACCATAAACCATCATATCAGATCAGGATAGTTGGTTCCTTAGCACATTCTGGTCGAGCCTCTAGTCACTGGTGGACACCAAGCTCACCAAATCTACTACCTTCCACCCCCAGACGGATGGACAAAATGAGGTCGTCAAACGAATGATCATGCATATCCTACACATGTACAATTCCAAGCATCCCCACACATGGGATGAGAGTCTTCTCTATGTTCAAATTAACTACAACAGATCCATACATAGCTCAACTGACCATAGCACCTTTCATGTGGGGTTGGAATTTCAACCATTGGTTCCCATGGATGTTTCACTACCCCTTGCGGCCACCCAGGCAGAATCGTCCCATGCCCAAAATGAATATGACAAAGCTACCTGGTTCATTGAGAATATCCAACACATCACCAATAGTTTCAGGATATTTTGTAGAAGTCTAATATAAAGTACAAGTAGCGCGATGATCAAGATTGGGTGGCACACAAGTTTCAGGTGGGAGATAAAGTTTGGCTTCACTTGCAGAAATAAATTCTTACAGGACACCATCAAAAGATTCATCCACACCATTATCGAACTTATACCATCACCAAGGTTTTCAGTGATAATTGTTTTGAGATCAACAATCCCGCCTTCCTTGGCTTGCACCTAGTGTTTAATGTGGACCTCCTTCGGCCATACTTTCTACCATTATTGGACACATCAAAGCTAGAAGAACAGTTGAAACTGACAAATATCAACCTTGACTGCATGGAACATGAATCCACTGATTAGATTGTGGACACACAATTCAAGGGAAATCACCAACATAAGTTTCATCTTTATAGTGTTGTCAAAGCAGGGAAACATTGTCACCAAGGCAAGTGGTTCATCCGGAGTCGAACTCAATAGAAATTTCATCATCTTATGGGTGGACTCAATGCAATGGATACCATTGATTCCTAAGGGGGGAGGATTTATCCAGGTGTATATCGTTGGCCACCCACCTATTACAACTGGCTCACATACATATGTAATCTTGGTAGTTTCAGTTTTCATATTGGCAATTTTTTTCTATCTTTTTCAGGTCTGAAACTTCCGGGTCCGTTTTGAGGCCCTAAACAAAGTTTTTTGGGCCTGCCACAGTCACACTATAAAAGGAATTAGAGTGTGATGGCATAATGTTTAGTCCTTGGAAAGACAATTCCAATGGGCTATCATGCACCTAAAACAAAAATCGTATGACCCCGAGAAGTTGATGTACCAACTTACCCCAATGGGGCCCACATGACTTTTGACACTTCATCTCCTAGGGTTAGATTTTTGGATGTCTAGGGTTTTTTAATTCATGTTTTATGTAAAAAGGCCTTTGGAGCCTCATTGTACTCATGTTTTGGCGAATGCGTGTAGCCATCACATCTCTTGTCAGAGATAAGTCACCACCATTTTAGCAAGCCTCTTTTAGTCTTCATTTTACAGTTTCAACATATTTCTTATTTGAATAGAAGCCAAGTTTTATTGTATCTTTGTTTTTTTTCATTGTATCTCTGTGTTAATAATATATATATGTATTCATTTCATTCTACTCATAAAATCTGGATGAATGGTATTAGAGCGATATGCTCCTTGTCATTCTTAGTACATGTCCCCGACGAGGTCAGGGTACAAGGAGTTGGGTCTCGAGCTTGTTTCTCTTGAGGACAAGAGCTCTCACACGAAAAACAACCTTCCATGGAGAGAGAAAATAAATATGAAGAGACAAGAGATCCTTTCAAACTGTTGCTCGAGGAAGTCCTCGTGCAATAGAGGAATGAGATGCTGGTTATTTTTGCGCAAATCCTTCGATGACTACCAACAAGTGACGCATCTTCCTCAAGTGGAGGAGCCACCTCATTCAAGGTACAAATCAAATTTGATATTCCTATATTTTAAGGTCAGATGGGCGTAGATGTTGTAGATAAATAGTTGAATCAGCTAGAAGGGTATTTTTTTGTCCATAAATTTTCCAATAGAGAAAATGTTACATTTGCGCTCCTCAAAGTCATCCCCCATATCAAATATTGGTGGGGTACTTTCTATGAGAAAAAGGCAACAGAGGAACCCTCATTATTTACAGTCGCATTCACATGGGAGTCCTTTAGGGATGCTACTAAGGAACAATATTACCCTGTTGAAAGTTATGACAACCTGTATACAAGATGGACCACACTACGACAGGAAAGGGACCAAATAGTGCCATAGTTCACTAATATCTTCCATACCTTGCGTACCAACATGAGTATCAAATATTCTGAGTGACATTTTGTGCTCAAATACCACGATGGTATGCATAGATACATCCAAACATAAATGGATTTTATGGGCATCTCATCCTTGGGCACAACCACTACCAAGCTCTTCTTCGAATGAGTGTGGGTACATTTTGGGATGCCATAAACCATCATCTCAGATCAGGATAGTCGATTCCTCAACACATTTTGGTCTAGCCTCTGGTCACTGTTAGACACCAAGCTCACCAAATCCACTCCCTTCCACCTCGAGATGCCCAAATTGAGGTCGTCAACTGGATGATCATGCATATCTTGTGCATGTACAATTCCAAGCATCCCCACACTTGGGATGAGAGTCGTCCCTATGTTCAACACAAGTACAACATAGCCATACATATCTCAACCAACCACAACCCATTTTAGGTGGGGTTGGGATTTCAAGCTTTGGGTCTTATGGATGTTGCACTACCCCTTGCAACCACCTAGGAAGACTTGTCCCATCCTCAAGTTGAAGCCGACAAAGCTACTCGAATCATTGAGCGGATCCAACACATCCGCCAACAGGTTCAAGATATTTTTCAAAAGTCCAATGTCAAGTACAAGCATTTCCATGATCAACACCAGGTGACGCACAAGTTTCAAGTGGGAGATAAAGCTTGGTTGCACTTGCAAAAATAATGCCTTACATGACCCCATCAGAAGCTTCATCCACTCTGTTATGGACCTTATACCATCACCAATGTTGTGGGTGACAATGCTTTTGAGCTCAACAATCCCCCCTTCCTTGGCTTGCACCCAGTGTTTAATGTGGACCTCCTTCGGCCATACTTTCCACAATTATTGGACACCTCATAGGTAATAGAAAAATTGACACCAACATAGCTCAATCCTGACTGCATGGAACAAAAATCCACTTATCATATCATGGACACACAGATCAAGGGAATTTCCAATATAAGTTTCAGCTTTATGGTGTTGTCAAAGTAGGGAAACTCCTTCACCAAGGCAAGTGGCTCACCCAGGTCCAAATTCAATAGAAATTTCATAATTTGATGGGGGAACTCAAAATAAGGGAGACCATTGCTTCCTAATGGGGGAGGATTGATCCAGGTGAATATTTATGGCCACCAACCTATTCCAATTAGCTCACATACAGATTTCGTCTTGGCATTTGTTTTCTATCTTTACGGGTCCCAAACTTCAAGGGTTGTTTTGAGGCCCTAAACAACATTTTTTGGGCCCACCACAGTCACAACATAGATGCAGTCAGAGTGTGACAACATAATGTGTGGTCCTCATATAGACCTTTGAAATGGGTTATCGTGCTCCTAAAACGAAGATCGTATGCAAAATTTACGACCCCGGGAAGTTGATGTACCATCTTACCCCAACAGGGCCCACATTACTTTTGGCGCTTCATCTCCTAGGGTTAGGTTTTTGGATGTATAGGGTTTTGGAATTCATGTTTTATGTAAAAAGGCCTTTGTATCCTCATTGTACTCATATTCTAGAAAATGAGGGTAGCCTTCACATCTCTTCTCAGAGATAAGTTGCCACCATTCTAGCAAGCTTGTTTCAGTCTGCATTTTACAATTTCAACATATTTCTTATTTGAATAGAAGCCAAGTTTTATTGTATCTCTATTATTATTCATTGTATCTCTATGTTAATAATATATATATGTATTCATTTCGTTCTGCTCATAAAATATGGATCAAATTCTCGTTCCCTTGTGTTGCTCGTGGATTGATTGATTCTATCCTCTTTTTCTTAAATTTTGTTTCCTCTTGCTTAGAGCCTTGGCATGAAAAGATTATCTTCCTAAACCCCTTGCTTATTTTAGGCTATGATAATCCATAACCTAAATGGATAAGAAGGTTTTATTTTGGGGGACTCCCTTTCTCCCACGAACAAGGGCCCCCTCCTAAGGCCCCAAGAACCTGGAAGAGACAAATTCTCCAAAATCTTCAAGGCCTAGTGGACCCAATTGTTCTTGCAAGCAAGTAGGATTCCCTCATAAGTTTAAAGAACCTACTCATTTTGTTATGTTCATGGATTCTTCATTGAGGTCCCCTTGAAGAGAGGTATCACTACCTTCTTTCAGTGATATAATGAAGAACAAATTACAAACTTTTCTCAATCTCATTATGATGTGGATTTTGAGGAAGTTCTTTATCTCTATGAAGCAACTTGGAATTCCCTGAAGGGACAAGAATGTGAAGACCCACTATGACATATTGTTTTGTGAACAACCTGATGAACACAAGGGGGAGGCACACCCTCTTTAGGTCCATGTTAGACATAATGTGTTATGTGCGTTCTTTCATGGCTTTTAGCTTTGATGCTTGTTAGTCCTTGAGACAACCTCCTTGATTGTTGACGAGATAAGTGCCAAGGAATTCAATAGTTGGGTATATGTTTGCTTGGATAGAGATGGGGAAAAATAATCTAAGAAATGATTTAAATCAATCAAAGAAAAGGTAGGGTTAACATTTCATATGTTGTGTATTTGAATCAGATGTTGAATACATAGTTGTGAACCCAACAAAGTAAGTTTCAGATTGGGAAGACAGAGTATGAAAACTTCAAGTGACAAAATGATTGCATTCTTCCCTCATCTTGGCAATTAAAACAACATAAAAATTTCTTACATGAAATTCTTTCAAACTAGCAAGTTGAACACATATGAACACACTATCCATCAGACCATAAGCCCATGCAAAAGCAATGATAACCACACAATAGTTACAATCTTTAAATGAAATTGATATGCTACCAATTTACTTACATTCATAAGATGAAAAAAAACATATAAGAGAAACAAAGGCCCATTACTTGCTTCAGAAAATATAATTATAACAACTGTCAAACTTCAGGCCTGACTCAGTCATGTACATACACGGAAACCTCATAGCTCGACCCTCAAGCTTCCAAGCCTCTCATGAGACTCTCTCCAAACCCTGATTACATTTCATTCATACAATATATAGATTTACAAGGTAGTTTTCATATCCTAAATAAATGGATCAAGAATAATTCATTATGATCAGGTTCAGAGCATCTTTGACTCCCCCCCCTCCAAAAAAAAGAAACTGGAAATATTTTAAGGAAAAAATATAGCAATTTTTTGGAGATCCAAGATTTATGGGATTACTTTGACCAAAGATTTGTTGTCACTTTCTCATGAATCCCATCCCTTACATGATGTTAATAGGTTTTAAGGAAAATAATACGTCCCTAGAGAAGATTCATGAATCACCAGATCAACTACCACCTCCGAAATCTGCATAATCTTTTTTTTTTTTTTCTTAAATTACAAGCATTTTGGTAGAGTTTATGTTTTAAAATATTGAAAAATGCTACCAAAATCACTGTCCCTGAAAATTTTTAAAGTAAATAAACCCGACTGCAAAATTTTAACAAAACTCCTTCAAGAACAGAGTGTTGAAGTCTTGATAATTTTCAAAAGCGTTGAACAACCCTAAACATGAACCATAGAGCACAATCACATAAATTTATTCACCCATCAACAAAAATACTTTGTAAATGATAGGGCCATTTGATCATGATGCCCCTGCAACTTCTGCTAGAATATGTAGCAGCCAACTGTATTTGAAAATAATTCACCTGCAAAAGCAAAACCTAATACTTGGGCCCTAAATTATGGGTATAATAAACCATATGATAAACCCGGGGAAACGTATTCACAACAAAGTTAAAAGGATCAGTTCCAGGATGAAATAATTAGACATATCACACGGTAAAGTGAGTTAAACAACAAAAAATGATGGGATTTGAATGATGACTCTTAATTTCCACGACTTAAACAGTTAGATAACTCTCATACGCGTGGGCATCTAATAGGAGGTTTGAAAGACAACTCAGGGGTTGACTTGACATGGGTTTAAAAATTTGAAAATTGAAAAGCATAGACTGGGAATTAATTTCAAATATTTATTTTTAATTTTAATTTCATACAAGCATTTTGGTAGCGGAAAGGTTATTTTTAAAATGAAAATTCTACCAAAATATCACTTTCTCATAAAGGCTTAAATTTGTCATTTATGTCCCAAATACCCCTAACATGCCTTAACAAACTCTAAAAACCTCAAACAACCACCCTATCAGACCCATGTGCAAACAATGCCCAATGAGAATTTCGTTAGCCTCTCACTGACCTCTTGTCATATCCGGAAAGGATCCTTATCCCCCTTTCCAAAGAACTTCACAAGTAAAACCAAGAGATTTAACAATTCAAGGGATTTTTTATTAGGGTGTTTCATAGTAAGGATGGATCTAGACCTTCCTTTGGGGGGATCCAAGTGAAGACCAACTTAATGGTATCCTTGCCCACATCAATGTTGTGTACATTGTTCTATTGGCCAATAGGAAATTTGTAATTTTTCGTTTTACCTTTCCTTTTTGTTGCATGGCTACAATGTGGTCTTCGTTAAACACATTTGGAAACTCTGTTAGAGACTATAACATTTCACTTAGAGGTAAATCCTAGGAACAATCCATATGTCTTACCCATTTAGGAAATATTTAGCTTTATATCTTATTTTCAAACAATATAATATAATTTCACTTGTTAGGATGTGGAAAGAAGCTTGAACCAATTTATTGAGTTGTTTTGACCAATTATACATGGTATGTTTAATGAAAGTATATTATGCACCATAAATTATGCACATGACCCCTTTTTCATTGAAAACCTATATGTGAATTATGAAAGGGAACAAGGTAGTCTTGTAACTTTTGAAATTGACCACGACCTTCACTTATTTGGTTAAATATAGCATATTCATTTTTTGGTGATGTATGGTTACTTGCACCATTCCTTATTTATCTATATTTTATTTTGTTATGTCTTTCTTACTTGTTTTATATATAACCCCGTGAGTGATTGATTATTGTTGATATGTGGCTTGGAAGCAACCTAGGTTGCTAAAAAAAATTCCTTTCCCATGACCCCTCTCCTTTGTAGGATCCTATGGGATGAACTTTTCCATTGATCCAGTGGGTGAAGGATATCATGACCATTCATGAACTTTTTTTTGTAAGCCATTCCCTCTTTTCCAAAATTTCATGATCCCTTCTTGATTATTGATCTGCTCGTTGGGGACAATCCAGACCATTGGTGGATTTTTCCATTACCATGACTCCTCTCCTTTGTAGGATCCCATGGGTTGACCTCCATTGTTGATCTAACGGGTGAGGATAATATAGGCCATTCACAAATTTTTCTATAGACAGAATGATGATGAGTGAACACCCTACCATTTTGTTATCATGAGAGAATAAGTGCGCTATGAATGATTCTTGACCGTTGAGTAGTTCGTGAATTTTTCCCAATGAGGAAATTTATTCTTTACCAAATACCATGGTACACAATCTCCCATTGATTTGATGGAAAATATTGATCATGTCCATTCACAAATTTATCCCCATTGGTAACTGGTGGATGTTTTGAAGAAATTCTACCCATATATCAAAATTGATAGAGTGAAATCTATCCACTGGTTCATAATCAATATTACAAGGGAAAGTGATTTGTTTCTTTGAAATTTTTTTTTTTGTATGGGGTGAGTGACTTTGGAAATTATTACCAAACTCTAAGAAAAAAGTTCTAAGGACACAACATTTGGCTCCTTTTGTGCAACGACTCCTCCCTATGAGGTGCTAAGAACCAAACTCTAGGGTGAGAAAACTAGTGCCTAAATCCATTGGGTTGTGGAATTAAATATTGAGTTATGGATTTAAGAAATTGTGGTATGGATTCAACACCTTGCTTCTTCTCAAACTCTACCTTTTACGATAGTTCAATCTGTTGTGAGAAATAATGTCGAAAAATAAAACTAAATGCTAGAATGGTTGAAAGTAAAATGTTGGAATTGAATAAGAAGGGAAACCTACCTACCTAACATAACTGGCAAGTGAGTCCACTAGGTGATATAGAACCATGTATGCATATTTATAAGGCTATGGAACGTATGCATGCACATGGTTTATAGGATGGAAGATGTCATTGCGGTTTGGAGAGTAAAAGGATGAGGAAAAACATGCTCAATGAGTGTACAATGTGCCCAAGAGAATCCAACACTACCTAAGGAACAAACAATATTAGAGCAATGTTGGTTAGCATTGAAATCATAATGGAAATTAGTGAGAATAGAGGGAAACCGTGAATGAGTTACCCATATCCAACATTTGGTTTGTTTCTCTATTTTATAGAAAGTATCCTCCATCCATGCTACAATTGGATCATCATGAAGAATCAACTCTTCATTGCACTTGGGCTTAAAAGTAAGTGCATAAGACAAATTAGATTCGTCTTTGAATGTCAGATCTGAAATTTTCTTTGGCTACTCAGATGTAAGATTAGCCATGGTCTTCTCACCATCATCTTCAAGGCTACCATTGAATTCCAAGTATGAATATTCATTGATTTTTGGAATTCGTGCCTCTTTTCCAACTTCATATTTAGGGAAATAACCTTATTTATTGTCATAGTTGTCTTCATGTTCTTCATTATTTTGGCTACCTTGGAAATATTCTTGCTGAAGTTGCATACCTATTCCACTGTCATGATTAGGCTAAAGATTTATGAGAAAACTTTCCTCATGGTGATTAAGATCAACTGAATATAATTTTCGTATATGGCAAGGAGAACTAATCAATTTCTTCATCATGTTTAGATTTTTTATATTGGGAGTCAATTCCACCTTGATGTGCAACCTTTATATAAACACTAGAATCATCTTATTTTCCTTCATCATCTTATTTCCAGCTACTCGCATTAGTAGAGGAGGGCATTCATCATCAACATTTTTGATATTTTCTCTCTCACGCTCCCATTGAAATTCGCAAGAAACCATATAATTTGTAAACTCAACTAACATAAGCTTGCTTCTAACAGGGATCCCAAAATTTGATTTCATTTGTCACTTGGTATATTTATCATAATTCTCATTCATCTCATTTAGAAAGATATATATGGAAGCCTCTAGTTGATAATCAATGAAACCAAAATCACTACCATTAATTCTCATATAAGGATATTCAACAACATTTACAAGACATGCTATCCCAAGGAGATTTTTAGGCTAAAGGTGATCGTCAAAATTCAAGAAAATCCCTATTTCATCAAGAGCTAATGGCCTAGTAAACTAACATTTTTTCTCTGTATTTATAATATGTGCAAAAAATCCCTTTATGAATTGTTTTTTTCATTTTGAAAAGCAAACTCAATGCTTTTCTTCTATCCTCATCAAATGTTGGCAATGTTAGAGAACCTTCTCATTGACAGGCCCCCCTATGATTAGAAATATATAGTGCAACATTGGATTCTTGCACACCTTAACTCTTCTTGAGAGATTGAGAGTGAGAGTGCCACCATATTGCTTTCCACCTCTAAAACATCATCAAACATAGCATCTAAATCTTGAGAATGTCTCCCTCTAAGAAATAATGAGAAATGAGAATCATGAGTAGTGGAATAAAATAACATGGAAGAGACCTTAGAAGGCCTTACCTCTATAATTTCAATCTAAGGCTTATGAAACCATCCATTGAATGTTTTTACACTTTCATAATTACCCTTTAAAAAAAAAACAAAGTCTATTAATAGCAGGAAAGGGTATTTTCTCTTTCCCCACCATCATAAGAAAATATCATAATTTTTTTTCCAAGTGGAGATGGGGTGGGTTGTTACGGGCATAAACCAATTTTGGAATCCTCTTCCAAGGAATGCACAAAGATACGTATGAAAACATCTTCATGCTCCACAAGGAGGCCATTAGTGAAATATTGAAATATTATGATATGTACATTACCACCTCTGGAGTCACTTCCAGTAAACTTTGGAAGGGCTTTTAGATATCCATGAAGCAAGGGTTGAAGGGGTGTAGGAAATATTAATGGTTGACATATTGTATCTAGCCAAGGATTGACATAGCTAGGCTAATTGTTGACCATGATGACAACTAATGAAAAGGATTAGTCGTGTTTTTCAACACTAGGGGTGTTTAAGCATGAGGCCTTAGGGACAACAAATGGATAAATAACATCCTATCTTAAGGAAGGTTTATAGAGCTTATATTTAAGTAAAAATGTAGTTGTAAGAAGGGTATTTTCCAATGTTTTTAATCAAAGAAGCAACAATGATTTTTAAGATGAGATTTAACAAAATATGCAAGAAAATATGGTTGTTAAAGAGATATACATTAATATGAGCATGGCCTAGCACTGTGAAGTGGATGTGGGGTCACCTAGTGAGATGATTTGCCTCAAGAGTCACTACTTTCTCACCACAAACAAAAAATAATTATAGTAATATGGGAATTGAGATTCATTCATTGGTGGAGTCACCAATAACCTTCCAACAAGCTACAAATATTCAATAGTGAAAGATGATGGGTATAATTGTTCACAAAATTTAAAACCGACAAACAAATGAGTAATGGATTGCCAATAGATTGATCGTTATATCCCAACGAGAACTCTCTCCTTGTCAATGATGCTAGTCTCCATGTTGTTCCCTTCTCTCAATAGGACCAAATTCCAAGGCATAGTGTGTAGGATCTACCTTCCCATGCCATTATTGGCCTTCGATCTAGTTCTCGAGACAAGGGGTACCATCAATATTACCAAAGGCAAGAGTCAATGTCCATCACCCAAGGACAAACTATTTATACATGAATCTCATATTGGGTTTATAATAGAGATCAGTGGTGCATGAGGTTAATCTCTGGTATCCCTTTAAAACAAAAAACGAAATGGGTGTTGAGTTATGGATTTTGGGGATGATCAAGAAGCCAACTAGAAAGGGGGTTTAACAGGTTTCAACCATTATAGGAATGATATTATAAACCATGGACACCCTAATTAGTTATTCTTGGAAAATAAATCATAGAAAATGAACAAATATGAGCTAAGGAGGAGGCATAATTACTTTCCTAACACATATTTATCAAACAAAAAACAAAAGGGGCAAGGTAAGCACAAATCCATTGGTTTATTCAACATCGTTTAAGACTGAAAATGAAAGGGAAAACCAATATAACTTTATTGAATCTATTATTTACCAATGGAAACAAACTCGGTCCTATTTTCACAATAAATTCAACATTTTTTTACAAAATAGTAGCTGCAATGTTGGGGACTACAAAGTCTAAGGTCTGAAACAACCATTTCATTCATAAAATAAATGCACAAGGGGTTGGGGATTATAGAATCATTATTGTGGGTTTCATTGCTTACCTTTACAAAGCCTATTACTCAAATAATGATTACAATGAGAATGAGAATGAAAGCTGAGATAAGTAGAATCATAAGGATGTTACTCCTTGCTACAAAAATATTGGTACTCAAGGAAATTATTCAATTTATAATGGCCTCTTGCTCTATTTCACCCTCTTTTGTTGCTAAACTAAACCTCTCATATTTGAAATGAGAAAAATATTCTCTATTATAGACTCTATGATAGGAATCAAAAACCTTAAAATTAGGTCAAGATATGTTATTCATCCACCAATGAGAATGCTCCCTTTTCACTTTTGTTAGATTCTATTAGAATTTATCCCACTGCTAAATTCATGGCTAAGTTTAGGGATGACTTGATAAGGGTAGGTTTTTTGCTTCTTCGGTTGTAGCAGTGTTTTTTAATAACCATTTGGAGCCTTGATCCATTTTTTACTTTCTCTAAAACTAAATTGGAGACCTTATCCAAAAATGGATGAGAAAGAGGAGGAGAGGATATGAGTCTCCACCTTTTGACGTTAGTCAATATCCAAAGAGTATCTTTTCTCAATCCCTTTATTCTCAAGGGGTGTAGGATTATCCTACCTAGGTCTCAATGATACCCGCCCATCTTGATTTGTTCATTAACATCATGCCATTTTCACTTCAAACCATTTATCATGATGACGATGAATTTAATATTGACAACCTCCCCCAGATTGGGTGGCTAACAGTGCTCGACTCATTCTTTCCACTTGGTTTTCATGAGTGAAAGATCATAGGATGATTATACCTCATCTTTATAGATACCTAAGGATTATTATTTAGAGTTCCTTATGCCTTGCTTCCACCTTGTATTTGGTGCTTCTTGTTCCCTTGAGCTACTTAATGCTTGATTGATTTTATCCTTTTTTTCTTGATTTTTGTTTCCCCTTGTTTATATCCTTAGCCTAAAAAGATTATTTTTCTAAACCCCTTGCTTATTTTAGGCCATCACCATCCATGAATTCAATGGATAAGAATTCTTTAGTTTGGGAGAATCCAAATCTCCTGCAAATAGGGGCCCCCTCCCAAGGCCCCAAAAACTTGGAAGAAACAAATTATATGAAATATTCAAGGCCCAGTGGACCCAATGATGCTCTCAACCAATTAGGCCACCCTCAAAAGTGTAAATTACACGCTCCTATTGTGATGGTTAGTGATTATTTAGGAGATGATAAGGAAGTTGAGGGCCCCTCGAAGAGAGGCATCACTACTTTATTTCAGGGTTATAATGAGGGAAAACTAGTGACCTTTTCTTGATCTCTTTTTGATGTAGATTTTGAAGAAGTGATCTAGCTCAATGAAGCAACTTGGAATGCCCTAAAGTAACAATAATGTGAAGAACCCCATGCACGAAAGTTTATTTTGAATGACTCAATGAACTCAAGGTAGATATGCACCATCTTTAGGTCCATGTTAGACATGGCGTGGTATGTGCATTCTTTCAAGGATTCTAGCCTTGATGCCCAATGAAAATTTCATTAGCTTGTCACCAACCACCTATCATATTTGTGTTCAACAACACATGTATTCCAATAGAGGAAGAACACCTTCAATAACCACTCACACAACTAGATCAAATATCAGCACACTAGTGTTTTTATGTGGTAAAACCCCTATGGGAAAGCATCCATGACCCCAACCAACGTGGCCACTTGGAGTAATTTATTAATGCAAAAGAAAAATATTATATATTTACAAGATATTTTCTCACAATCGATCATTGGAAAATGACCCTCCATGCTCTTTAAATAGAGATCATGGACCAATCGGGTGTTACACCATGGATCAATTTAGCCACTAAGATCGAGGAGAGTATGAGTTGTTAGATCACTCTATGTTGGGAACATATCATGATTGTCATATTACCTAACTACAAATGCATACTAAAGAAACATACTTTTACCTAACGACACATTAGACCAAGTTGATCTTAACTAACTCCTAAGTGTCTAAATATCCTATCCCCCCTTAAAAACAACTTGGGATGGGATTTAAGGATTTACAAAGGTGACACAAAAGGAGAAGGAAGGAGGCATTAGAGCCTATCCCCCCTTAATAAAAAATTCATGAACTCCTAACATAGATCGAAGTTTGGAAAACTTTGCTTCTATAAGAGACTTTGTGAAAGTGTATGCAACTCGATCTTCTGTAGGGAAAACTATCTCTTCAACAACTTGATCATGAATGATTTTTTTTATGAAGTTCATGTTCAACTCGATGTATTTTTTGTGTTTACGTTGAACTAGATATTTGGCAATCTTGATGGCACTCTAATTGTCACACTAAAGGGTGGTCGGATGCTGATGTTGGAAGCCAAACTTTGAAAGGATATATTGAAGCCACAAGACTTTTTGAATTGCATTAACCACTACTTGGTACTCTGCTTCTGTTGAAGAAAGAGAAATAGTCTATTGTTTCTTACAAGCCCAGGTGATAGGTCTTGAACCAAGGATGAAAACATAACCAACAATAGAATTTCAATCAGCAAGGCCACCAAACCAATCTAAATCAGTGAAACCAACCAATAAAGGAGTCTCCCTTGATTTGTAATGTATCTCAAACCGAACTCTACCCAGGTCATACCAAAGTATCCTTTTATTTGCTTTCTAATGGATTTCATGGGGTGTTTGCATATATTGGGAAACAAGACCTGTTAGACATGGTGGTATTGTGTTGGAATTGATGTCAAAGAAGGAAAACATGATCAATGTTGGACATGGTATTATGGTGTTGGCATTGATCTCAAGAATATCAATATGGTATTGTCATTAAAAACAAATATGTCTTTGAGATACTAAAGCTTGGGAGAGATAGCATATTAGGTTGCATGAAATCAGAGCACAGGTAGAAGGAAAGCTCAAGAAAAGGAGTGCCTTAAGGAAGTGCTATTGGGATCGAATTCCCAATAGATAAACTATAGAAACACCTTCAAAACTGTGAGGAAACTCTGTTACAGTCAGGAGATATGACAACCCTCAATCACTGACCGAAGGCACAAATCAATGATCGTGGTTTAGTTGGAATCCAAGTGTAAAGCCAAAGAAGTCTCATATAAATTGAACCTCTAAATGACATTGATTCCAAGTCAATAAAGCTTCAGGAGAAGGCGGATAAATGAGATCCATCAGATCTAGTTGAGAAATTTTGGGTATAACCAGAGCCGTCATATCGAACCATTAAAATCTCATCCATTCGACTAGGTTGATGAGTATTGTGGTCATTCGGCGTTGACCATTCCAAGGATAAATGAGTTTGAAATGGGTGGAATCCATGAAGGATGAAACCATGAATTAAAGTCAACCATTGATCAAAGACAGGCAATAGATAGAAATCTTTGGGACTCTAGAACTTCTCCACTTTGGAGATTATTGGAGACAAGGTAGAGGCAGAGTTTCCTCGCAGTTCTGAAGGTGTTTCTATATTTGAACTGTTGGGAATTTGATTCCAATAGAACTTCCTTAAGCACTCATTTTCCTGAGCTTTCCTTCGACCTTTCCAAAGGTATTAACGCTGTGTGATTTGATTTCGTGCAACCTAATACGTTATCTCTCCTGAGATTTAGGATCTCAAAGACATATTATTTCTTAATGAGAATACCGTATTTATATTCTTGACATCAATTCCAACAATATGATTCTTTGACATCAATGCCAACACCATACCACCATGTCCAACATTCTCTCCCTTTGGCATTGATGGGAACAAAGTAAAACCCCTTTTTAATCTTAACAATATTTTATTGATCATTCTTCCCCTTTGACAAAAATGATAAAAATGGATGTTTCCTTTCTCCCCATGGGGTGATTCTCCCCCTGAGGTGATGCTCCCCTTGTCCATGTGCTCCCTTTCTGATGAAGCTTGTGCAATTTAAAAAATATAAGGACATGGCTATCCTTCTAATAAACTAATTTAATAACTTGTTGTGCAAAACATTCATCTTCACTTAAACCTGTGTGACTCTCACACAGTCCAAAAAATAGAGACATAGTTTCCTCGTAGTTCTGAAGGTGTTTCTCCCAAAGATTTATTGACCCAAGATCAATGTCCTTCAGAGGTTGAATTCCTGTGAGACTCATTTGGATTTACACTTGGATTCCAACTGAACCATGATCGTTTATCTATGCCTTCGGTCATCGATCGATGGTTTTCATATCTCCCGACTGTAACATAGTTTCCTCATAGTTTTGAAGGTGTTTCTATTGTTGATCTGTTGATATGTTGGGAATTCAATCCCAATAGCACTTCCTTAAGGCACTCATTTTCTTGATCTTTCCTTCGACCTTTCCAAAGGTCTTAATTCTCTACACTCTAATTTTGTGCAACCTAATACACTATCTCTCCTGAGATTTAGGATCTCAAAGACATATTCTTTCTTAATGAAAATACCATATTGATCTTCTTGACATCAATTCCAACACCATAATACCATGTCCAACATTGATCATATTGGTCTTCTTTGACATCAATGCCAACGCTATACCACCATGTCCAACAACTCTTGTTTCCTGGTATATGCAAACACCCCATGAAAGCCATTAGAAAGTAGATAAAAGGATATTTTGGTATGACCTGGGTACAGTTCGGTTCGGGATACATTACAACTCAGGGGGGACTCCTTTATTGGTTGGTTTCACTGATTTATATTGGTTTGGCAGCCCTGATGATTGAAAGTATATTGTGGGTTATGATTTTATCCTTGGTTCATGACCTATCACTTGGGCCTGTAAGAAACAACATACTATTTATCTTTCTTCAGCAAAAGCTGAATACCAAGTACTGGTTAAATAAACTATTATCAACATTATTGTTAAAATTAAAAGAAGAGATGCAATGGTTCATTATCAAAAGATGCAATGGTTCAAATTCATACCTATTTGGAATACTATATAAATAGAAAAGTGTAATGGAAGGAAAGTGTTTGTGAGGTCTACATCAAAAGATCAAAAGCAAGTGCAGATTCCAAGGAAGAAAGACAAAGATACTTATGAAGTGAAGGTGGAAGGGAGGAGCAAGGAAGGATTAATATCATTTTCTAATTAAATTTTAAATAAAGGGATTTGGTTCTTCCTAGGGTTGGTTCCTTAAAAAAGGGAGTTGGTGCTTCCTAAGGTTGGAGCCCTAAAACAAGGGATTTGGTGCTTCCTAGGGTTGGATCCCTGAAACAGGGGATTTGGTGATTTCTAGGGTTGGTGCCATGAAACAAGGGAATTGGTGTCTCCTAGAGTTGGTGCTCTAAATTCAATCATTTATATAAAAACTTGTAATTCATAATTTGAGTTTATATTTATTGATGTTATTTACTAAAGTTTTTATTGATCAATAAAGTTAATAAATAATTATTTAATAATTGTTAAAATATATCAATATTGATTCACCCCCCTCTCATTATTGAACTATATTCCAAGAAGACCAACAACAAAGGAAATATCAGGATGAGTATGAGTTAAATATAAGAGGCTACCAACTAATTGACGATATAAAGTGCCATTAAATTCTGTAGAAGTACAAGTGGTAGAAAGTTTGACTCCATATTGGAAGGGAGAAGGGGTTGGTTTAGAATCATCCATGTGAAAGAGATGAAGATGTCCACAAGCATACTTAGATTGGGAAAGAAAAAATCCTTCCTTGGTTTGCAATATTTGGAGGCCAAGGAAATAGTGCAAATACCCTAAGTCTGTCATTTTAACTTTATTTTTAAGGATGGATTTCACATGGGTCAAAAGTTTTGGGTCACTACCAGTGAGGATACGTTCATCAACATAAAGAACAAGGATTATGATATGGATTCTTACTTTACTGGTATAGACATTAGGGTCATAATGAAATCTAGAAAAGTTGGTATCAAGAAGAAAGTTGTCCATTTTGGCATACCAAGCTCGAGGAGCTTGCTTAATACCATAAGGATATTTATTAAGGTGAAAAACAAGGCTGGAATCATTCTATAAATAGTTAGGAGGTGTTTCCATGTAGATTTATGCATGCAAATCCCCATGCAAGAAGTCATATTTGATAGCCATCCGATGGACCTCCCATTTATGTGAGGATGTAAGGGATAGAACAAGGTGGATGGAATTCATTTTGGCTACAGAGGAAAAAGTTACATTATAATAAATGCCTTCAACTTGGGAGAATCCTTTGGCAACTAATCGAGCCCCATGTCTTTCAAAACTTCGATTGATGCATACTTAGTTTTGTACACCCATTTACATCTGACAATTTTTATTCCTTTTGGAAAAGGTACAAGATCCCAAGTATCATTTTCCATTAAAGAGTGATACTCTTCATTCATTTTTGTGTCCCAATCTGGATGACTTGAAGCTTCTACAAATGTTTATGGATCATGAGTCTCTGAAACTTGATCCAAAAGAGAAGAGGCTCACTAGAACTGTGAACATGTCCGACACTGATCTGAAGGACCATCGACAATATCATAAACTACTTCTCGAGTTGAACGGACCCATCGGGGAAGTTGTAGTGCTGGTGCAGGTTCATGTTCAATGGACTCATATGGAGGAAGGTGAGCAGGTGGAGGTGGTATTTCATCCTCACTAACATCATCTAAAGAAGAAGAAACCAGAATAGGAACAAAAGACGACACAAACTCCAAAGATGGCTTGCAGGTCGAAGAAGGCAAAAACATTGAATTAGGCTCATACGCCAAGATATTTTCATCAAATTTAACATCTCTTCTAATAATAATTTCATTAGAATGAGTTTGAAGAAGTATGTAACCTTTGAAATATTCAAAATATCCAACAAAAATACACTTCTCACTTTTATGATGTAAAGATTTCCTTTTCTCACGAGGAATGTGAGCCCATGCTACACTACCAAATACATAGAAGTGGCGTACATCTGGCTTAATTTTATTCCATGCTTCTTCCAGTGTTATATTTTTTAGAGCCTTTGTGGGAGTGCAATTTACTATGTAATTTTCATAATTAATGGCTTCCACCAAATAATTAAGACTTAATCCCTTACATTGGATCATACAATTAGCCATTTCTTTTAATGTGTGATTCTTTCTCTCAACAACACCATTTTGTTGTGGTGTATATGGAATAATATGTTGCATTTGAATGCTCCATGCAGTGCAATAACTTGTAAGTTTATTGTTCACATATTCACCTCCATTATCTATTCTTAACCTTTGAAGTTGATGTTCAATTATTTTTTCTACAAGGGCTTTATAGGCCAAAAAATTCTCTCTTAAGTTTTAAGTAGTAAACTCAAGTGCGTTTGGAGAAGTCATCAATGAAAGTTAAGAAATACTTTCACCCAGAAAAAGGAGAAGAAAGAAGACCACACAAGTCACTTTGAACAAATTACAAAGGGGTCGAGGTGTGCCAAGAGGTATGTTTGTCAAAACTATCCCAATGATGTTTGCCAAAACACATCCAACACAAATACCATCTCTGCAAGAAACAAGAGGAAGACCAGTCACCATCTGTTGATTACATAGTTGTTGCAATGCACGATAGTTTAGATGACCAAACCACTCATGCCAAAGTTTTCTCAAGTCATTGCTATGAGCAATGAAAAGTGATGGAAAAGATGATGACCCAAAGTTGTCAAACTTGTACAACTTGGTAATATCATCAACAATTATAGTTTTGAGGAAATGCTTAGGATCTTTTAAATCTTTAATTACAACTTTTTTAGGAGAAAACTCTACGGTTTTACCTTCATCTGAATGAGTAATATGATATATTGATAGAATATTGCAGGAAAGACTTGGAACACATAATACATCATTGAAATGACCATTATCTATCTGGACTATTCCAGACCCTACAACACTAAGAGATCTATCATCATGCACAAATATTTTCTTAGTGTTCAATTCATTAAGAGCACAAAATATGGATTTATCCTTAGCCATATGATAAGATGCTCCATAATCAATAATCCACTCATCATAAGAATAAGTATAAGTTGCATTGAAGGAGAAACTGGAACCAGAAAGTGCATGTCCATGAGAAAAATAATCAATATTGATGTTGTGACTCTTCATTATTGCTTCTAAAACATCCATCTTCTTAAAACATTTGGACTCCACATGATCATATTTCCCTCAAAAGTTTCAATGTTTGTCAATATTCTTACTTTTAGATTTTTCTCCTTTGTCACCATTAGGAGTGGAAGCTAGCTAAGAGGGTTTGGGACCCTTGTTTTTCTTGTTGTCTGATGTTACTTCTTGGCGCCACAAAGGCTTTATTGGGGGTACCTGCAATGCTGATCACTCAAAGTTGCACAAATTTATCTTTCCCTCTAATCAAAGCATCAAAACAAGACTCAAGAGTGGGATATTTATAGGCACTCGCTAGAGCATCTCTAGCGACATAAAAGGTAGATACAAAGACATAATATGCACTACCAAGATTAGAAAGAATAGTATAGATGCATCAGTCTTCCTTCAGATATATTTTTCATTCTATACATAAAATTCTAAGTGTTTTGAACTTAGATAAATAATATTCAATGCAAGTTAAATCTTTATGACTTAGAGTTATTAACTAATTTTCTATCTAGTGAGCTCGAATAATATTGTGTTTACCAAACACAACTTCAAGCTTAGTCCAATCTGCATCAGGAGCATCAATTCCTTGAAGGTGAAACCTTAAATTACGAGAGATGGACATTCTGATTAGTCTGTGTGCTTCATCACTATTATTAGCCCATTTGACTTTATTTTCATCATTAGTGGGTTCTAGTTATTTTCCTAAGGTAATCCAATACAATCCTTTACTTCTTAATACATCCTCCATATGTGATTTCCATGAGAAGTAGTTGGTATTGGTAAGAAAAATATCATTGGGAGAAACCACATTAAATATGAAGAAAAATATGAAATTGATGGTTTGGATGGAACGATATTGAAAAATATGTTGTTTCAAAAATACGACACTAAAAACGGACTTCGAATGTGAAAGTTATGTCCTTTTGAAAAAAGACATAAATCGTAACCAAAGAGTCATGAGGAAAGTAGAAGTTGGTCCAGGTGGTGATGATCCTCCTTATCTAACTTTCCCTATAAGCTCACTTTTAAGTAAGTTACTTATAAAGTGACCCACTTTTATAGAATAAACGAGAATCATTTTTACAATGAATTTACTTTATAAATGAAAGTTACATGCAAAACAAATAGATTAAAATAAAATATTAAAGTTATTTAATAGTGATTTACGTTTATAAATTAAGTTAAATTCACTTTACAATGAATGTATGATTTTTTTTTAAGTAACGGAAAATAGATTTGAACTCAAGACCTCTTACTAAGTAAAGTAAATTTCAACCAAGTGAGCTAGTGAAAATCACATTATAGTTTTAAGAAGGAGGATTGGGGGTGTTGTTGTGGAAGACAACCTTGGAGTGGTCGCTCAATAAAAACTTATTTTCACATTGCATTCACACATAAAATTTGTTTAGCTTCTCGAAAAAAATAAGGGTTATATCTCAGTTAGATTATCCAAAAATGCAAAGTTTCCCTTTGTTTTTCATTTACTGAGATCACACATAGCGCATGACAAAGATCATACACAGACAAGAAAAACCGTTCTGCTATGTTTCTGATTTTCCCAAATCGCATAGAGCGTAGGGAAAATATCATACATAGATAAAAAATAGTAAAAACCTATAAATAAAAAATAGAAAAAACGAAATATTATCTCTGTAAAAATTTAAAAGGGCGTATTTAGGCTTTATACCTCCAGATCTGACTAAAATGGTCATATCTTGGGCAATCAAAAACCTTTTCAAGTGAAAAAAAGTGTTTCTAGGTTAAAGAATCACTCTGGATGCAATGGAATAATACTCTTGGCCAAAAAATGTATGGAAATAGAAGAAACCATAGATGTGGCAACACGACTTCAAGATCTCAATCTACAACGCGAGTGAATCTTCAAATGCGCTATGATACCATGTTCGAAAACATAGGTATTCCAATAGAGTATGAACACCTTCAATAACCACTCACACAACCAAATAAAATATCAACACACCAATGTTTTTACGTGGTAAAACCCATGTGGGGAAACATCCACAACCCCAACCAACATGGCCACTTGGAACGATTTCTTAATGCAAAAGAAAAATATACAGAGATATTTACAAGAGACTTTCTCACAATTGATCATCGACAAATGACCCTTCATGCTTTTTAAATAGAAATCATGTATCAATTGAGTGTTAAGCCACATATCAATGTAGTCACTAAGATCGAGGAGAATGTGAGTCATCAGATCACTCTATGCCGGGAACATATTGTGACCATTAGATTACCTAACTACTAATGCATACTAAAGAAACACACACACTTTCACCTAAGAACATATTATACCAAGTTGATCTTAACTAACTCCTAAGTGTCTAAATATCCTAACAATTTGGAAAGGACCCTCACCCACCTTTCCAAATAACTTCACAGGTAGAACCAAGAGATTAAATAAGCCAAGGGATTGTTGACTCAAGTGTTGCATGATAAGGATGGCTCTAGCCCTTCCTCTATGGGGCTCAAGTGAAGACTAAATTAATGGCATCCTTTCCCACTTTAATGAAATGCACATTATTTTTTTATTCAGGAGGACATTTATACTTTTTTTTACCATTCCTTTCATTTGCACGACTACATTTTGGTCCTTGTTAGAAGAACTTGGAAAATTTGTTAGAGATTGTAGCAATTTCACTCAGAGGGAAATCCTAGTAAAGCATTCATATGTGTTACCCATTTGGCCAATTTGTAACTTTGTATCTTATTTTTGGACAATATAATATAATTTGACAGATGTGGAAAGTAGCATTGAACCAATTTACTAAGTTGTCTTGACCAATTATACATGGTATGTTTTAATGAGAAATTGTATTTTGTGCCATAAATTTTGCACAAGATCCTTTTTCATTGAAAACCTATATGTTAATTGTGAAAGGGAAAAGGTAGACTTGTAACTTCTAAAATTGACCAGGTCCTTTACCTATCTGATTAAATGCATCATATTCATTTTTGGCAATGTATCATTACTTGCACCATTCCTTATTTATATGGCTTTCCCTTTGTTCTCTCTCTCTCTCTCTCTCACACACACACACACACACACACACTCTATCTCTTTAATATAATCCCATGATTGATTTCTTATTGTTGATTGATGGTTTGGAAGAAATCCAGGTCATTGGAGGCTTTGCCATTGTTGTGACCCCTCTCCTTTGTAGGATCTTGTGGGTCAACCTATGTCCTCAATTTGGTAGGTGGTGGAGATTGTGGTTGTTTGTGGAATTTCCTCCGTCAATCTTTCCCTCTTTTTCGAAATACCCCAAGTCATTCTTAACCATTGATTGACTCATCAAGGAAAATTTGGGTCATTGACAACTTTTCCATTATTGTGACACCTCTTCTTTATAGGAACCCATGGTCGACCTTTGTTGTTGATATGATGGGAGAGGAGAATCTGTGACATTTGCAAATTTTTCTATAGGAAGGACAATGAGGAGTGACTATGCTACCATATTTATCATGGGATAACGAGCACTCTATGAAAAATTGTTGATTGTTGATCCGTTGAGCGAAATCGATCCTGGCCATGTGTGGAATTTCTACTTTACCAAATGTTGAGGGCTATCCTCTGACATTGATTTGATGGGAGAGATCGATCCTATATATTCATAATTTTCTTCCCATTGGGACCCTCATTGAATCAGTGGATGTCATGAATAAATGTTGGCCATAGATAAAAATTTAGTGGAGTGAAATGTAGTCGTTGGTTCATAATTAATCTTGCAAGGCTAGGTGTTTTTCTTGTTTTGAAAAAGGTATTTTTTATGGGATTGGTGATCCTAGACAAGCTTATGAAACTCTAATAAAGGAGTTCTAGGGAGACAACAAACTCCTACAGATCAAGCGTACTAAACTATGGATTTTTCCCCAAAAGCAAGCCCATTTAAATTTCTACCCCATTTGTAAAACCTTAGCAAGTATTGTGCCTTATGAACTATTCAATTAGAGTTCCCCTAAATTTTTAATTTAAACATCAAGATTTGTTGTTATTACGAGTTGGGATACTCCTTACTTTTATTATTATTATTTTCTAGGTAGGGGTGATTTTACACAATGAGTATGGATCCTCATGTTGAGCCTTCTACACCACTCTCTCAATCTAATCAATCATACTGCATTGAAGGTACGTTGAAGCATAGAATTGATGATGCTTCACAATAATGAAAAAATGTGACCATAACTAGCCTCATAATATCTAAATGAAAAGTTCTTAAGTATCACTTATGCAATTTCAAATAAAGACAAAATGCTCAAAAAATATGAATGGAGGGTCATTGTCCTAGATATTGAAATAACTAATGATGAATTGGGACTATCCCCAAATAAGATAGATGTATTGATCAATATATTTTTAATTACTATTGCACATGAATGAATGGTTAGATGCGACAACTAAGTTTACTTGTGCAATTTTCTAAGAGAATAGAGTAAGAAATAATGATAACTAGAGATCATGGTGTAATTGTAGGACCTAAATCATGGATTTGGTCTACTTACCTAATGTTGTTCCCTTTCACTCTACATCAAGGTCTACTTGCCTTGTTGACTCAACTCTCAATCCTTTACTTCTTGTGTGCATCAATTTCTCAACCATCATTAGATCCCCCTAAAACATTGAATCCCAGTATTTGATATAAAAATTCAACCTCTATTTGATTATTAAGTATGTTGCATAGTGTAGGAGAAATCATTGCTTAGTTTCTACCTCCCCATCTTCACATACTTAACATGACCATTCCTTATATAACTCCTTGGGTTATCCCCATCTTCCTATTTCATATCTCAACCTGTATGATTTAGTGTTTAGTTGTGTTATTACATGTTTTCACACCATAGGATGTTGAGCTTAAAGTTATTTTTCACTTTGATCTCCTCCTGTCTGTTGAAGTGGTTCATGTGGTATTGTTATTTTCTCTTGGCATGTTTTCTCCATTTTCCATTATTGTAGCATAATTTTGTACATCTGACTTTTAGCATCTTTTTTTTTCTAGTAGGAACCTTTCAACTTCTATAACCCATTATTTGAACCATTTTTTGCATTGTTGGTTCCATGCTTTCTTACTACATTATAGCTCATCTTGACTTATTTAAACCTAAATCCTATCATTGTCTATGGTTACCTTTTATTTATTTATCTATACATAGAATCAATTTTCTAAATACCTCCAATTCTATTCGGAATATTCTTGTTTTTATATAGGCGTAACTCATAAGGGATGGCATTTTTTACTATTAGACAACTTATTATCATGTATTTTTGCACTGGATGCATCTGGTTCCATTTGTGTTTGGATATACTTGGTCTCCATACTTCACATCCATAAAAGAGTATTGTAGTTATGAGCGTTTGAAAGAGAGATTGAAGCATTTTCTAGTGCCAACCATTTGTTGTGTTGCATATATTTTGCATAAAAAATAATGTTTTCAATCCTCCTTGTAGTGTTTTCCTTGTGTGCATGCTTCCCACCTTAACTTCTCATTGAAATATAATCCCAAATATTTATAATTTTAGGTTATTTCTAGCATCTTGCAATTTGTTGTCGCTTTGTTCCCTTTTAAGTGAGAAGACTATTCTCTTAATGTTGTTGGTGTTCATATTCATCCTAATCTCAATGCAAAAGGACTTTAAATCCTCTAGTTTGCTATTGTGTGCTTCATGGTGTATTGGTTATTAGAGTCACAATTCTTACACACAACAAGATCTTTATGATAATTCCAAGTACAATTTAATTGAAAGATAATCATAAGTTAAAGAGAATATAAGAAAAGAAAAATATCAACTATGTAACTCATGGAGAGAGGATGCTATCAATTAAAAAAGGCTCTCATATCATCACAATAATTTAACAAATCCACACAAACTATATTATCTCACATCCTCAAAATGACTTGCAAAGTCTACACCACTTTCTATTCTCTACATGTTAAAAAAATGGAGATGAGTATGCCACATATACACTAATTGCTAAGGAATTATTATTATTATTTCCAACAAGGGATTTGAAAGGGACTAAAGGTAGGGTGTTGATATTGCTCCTAGTAGTGTTTGATTCCCCTAGTGGGCCACCACTTCATTTTCTCAGACTACCATAACCACCGAGTCATGTTCATATGTCACACAACATTAAATGTAACATGGCATCCCACCAATTGATAGGTGATATATTTTCAACAATTAAAATATTACAAAAAATAAATTTACTGTTATTATTGTTATTAATATTTTGTGGAAACTGATGCTTTTTTGCACCTCATGTTGGGTCTTATGTGTGATTCTCCCACTCCAAGCACTCATAGTTATTTGAAGGGATTCTGAGGCATATAATTGGTTTTCTTACCCATAACCTTTGAATGAAATGTTCTTGACTCTCACTTGTTCTATTTTAGAGAATGAAAAACCGCTAAAAAAAGATGTATAGGGGGGAAGTGTCTTAGATATTGAAGACACTAATGATAAATTGGAGCCATCTCCAAACAAGATAGACATACTTTATTTAACCATCCAAGAGACGAAATGGCCATATGGGACAACACGGTTCACATTATTTGCCTAAATTTATAAGAGAACAAAGCAATAAATTATGATAGCTACAATGAGTGGTGTAATTGTAGGAACCAAATCATGGATTTAGTCAAACAATTTGAGTTTTGTCCCCTTTTCTTTGCATCAAGGCTATCTTCCACATTGACCCAACTCTTGACCATATTCTTCTTTCATGCATCATTTTCTCATCTAACCTTATTGTATCTCTCACTTGATCCTCCTGAAATGCTTATTCTCAATATCTGATACACAAATTCAACCTCTTCTTGATTTGAAAGTATGTTTTATAGTGTAGCAAAAATCATTGCTCAATTTATACCTCCTCATTTCCACATTGTTGGCACAGGGGCAGACCCAAGGTTCAGTTCTAACAGTGCATCGACAAGCCCTAACTACTAGCCCTTTCGGAAACACCTACAAAGAAGATGCAATCTCACCCGAAGTAGCTATAGGGGTTTCAGGACACAGGTGTCTACAACCAGAGGAAATGCAAAGTGGATTCAGGGAAACACTCTCACACAGATCTAGTCATTATTTATCTTTCTTAAGCCTACTGCATGAACTATATCTCAAATATACACAATATTGCATTAACAATATATCAGAGATCAGAAGAACACAACATCAATCACACACAACAACAGGATATACGTGGTTCACCCTCTCCCTAGGGCTACATCCACATAATTGCGCTTTATAATTTATTAGATGAAAGCATACAGTTCTATCTACACTCTTAGCTTGCATATCTCTCTCTTTCTTTCTCTTCTCCTCTCTCCCCTCCTTGCACACCCAGCTACAGGGTTGATCTTCGCACCCAGTTGAAGATCTTACAACACAGACTTCTCCCACCACACAATACTTCTCTCTCAGCAATAACAACATTCACTCATCATACATAATCTCTAAACCATCTGAGGTCCTCTTGACCTTTATTTATACATTACAATGACTCTCAGACAACCTTAGGCCTAAATGTATGTGTAAAAACCCGAAATACCAAAACCCTAGGTCAACTTGACCCACGTTTTTAGGGATTCGCTAGCCTCTCTTTCCTTCTTTCTTGCGAGGTGCTCCAAATCATATATTGGTGGATTTTTCTGCTTGCTGAGTCATCCATGAGCCATATTCCTTGTTGATCTATCTTCCCTGATCTCCCTGTCCAACAACTTTCTTTCTCTTACTTCGCTCTGTCTTTTCTTCTCTTTTGTCCAGTTCGACCCAATCTCAGTCAACTTGTTTTCCGTGTAGTGCGCACTTCGCGCTTCTTTCCTTAATCTTTGCAACCTTCCATAACCAAGGGACAACAGGCCCCCAAAAATCACATGTGACTCATCCTGAGGCACTTTGGGTCTGAACCTTCTACTTTACTTCGACTTCAGACTGCGCGGGGCAACCTATGTTTTCTGCTCTGTCCCACCCTTATTCCCTTGTGAATACTGTCTTTTTTGTGTCTGGTACCCAGTTTCAAATGCACCTGGTACCTAGACCCATTTTCTCATGATTCTACTGAGAGTTGTGAGGCAGATGGTTGTCATAATACAATTTCAACCGGCTCTAATTCACCAAACCTTCCTTCCATTCTCCATTCAAAGTTTTCAACTACGCGGTTCCTCCTTTTGTAACGTAAGAAAACTCATATGGCTGAAGCCAACGTGTCCTGAACTTCCCTGGATGCTTCATGAACTTGTTGTCGTATACCAATATTAGATCTCCTTGCTTGAAGGATTTTTTCTTGATGTGCCTATCGTGATAGGCCTTTTCTCGTTCCTTATGTACCTGTTGATGGAATCCTGCAATAAATCGATCTTCTTCTAGTTCTACCAACTATGAAAGCCTCTATTGAACAACGCCAGTGCCATCCATATCTGTGAATGTTGCAATTCTGAGACTAGGAACCAAATATTCCATAGGGACAAATGCTTCTAGGCCATACACCAACTTAAAGGGAGTCTGCATTGTTAGCTTATTGCAAGTAGTTCTATAGGCCCATAGCACTGCTGGTACTCTCAAATCCTAGTCATCCCTGTTCACACTACAAATATTCGTCAGCGTTGTCTCCAAGATTTTGTTGAAGGCTTCAACTGTACCATTCGCCTGTGGGTGGTAAGGGGTGCTCTTTTGGTGATGAACTTCAAATTATTGAGTCAAGTCTTCAATAGTCTTATTAATAAAATGCGTACCTTGATCACTCATCAGGGTCTTCGGGCATCCAAACCTCATTATGATATCCTCAAATATAAATCGTGCAGTTGTCGTTGCACTATAGTCCTTAACTGCTCTTTCTTTTTCCCATCTTGTCAAATACTCTGTCGCAGTAACGATGTATCTAGCTCCTGTGCGCTTCCCTGGTGGGTTTATAGGTCCCACAAAATCAATTGCCCATTTCTCAAATGCCTGCAAAGTCAGTTGTGGTGTTAAAGGCATCTCATATCTTCGGGAAGGCTTCCCAACTCTTTGGCATACATTGCATGCTTTATAGTAGTCCTTGTCATATTTATGTAAAGTAGGCCACCAGAGCCCATCTCTAAGAATCTTTTGCATTGTTTCTTTCCTTGCGTAGTGTCCTCCTGCAATGACTTCACATGCTTCTTCCAAAATCAATGGTCTTTATACCTCCATAACGCATCTCCTCAGGATCTCATCAGGTCCCATCTTGTATAATTGTTCGGCTATAAGTGAAAAATCTGCAGCGCGTACTACCAACTGTTTCTTCTGCATGACTATGTATTCGCGAGGTGCCATTCTTGTTGACAGGAACTGGACTATCTCGGAAAAGTGGTCATCAACCCTTCTAATGGACAACAATTTTGCATCTGGTAGTGTATCCTCAAGGCTAGTAGGTTCCTCTCCATGCTCCAACCTAGAAAAATGAACATGTCCCTTGTTCATTCTCACTGGCTTGACCACAATCTCAAAATCATATTCCTAGAATAACAGTAGCCATCTGCATATTCTTCCCCCCAACACTGGCTTGTTGACTAGGTATTTCAATGCAGAGTGATCAGTGAACATCTTAAAGTGGCCTCCCAATAAGTAGTGATGAAACTTCTGCAGCGCGTACACCATGGCTAAACCTTCTCTCTCAATGGTGGGGTAATTTATCTCATCTGTTGAAAGCTTCCTTCTAGAAAAGGCTAATGGGTGGTCAATATCTCTTGCTCCTGGTTGTGATAAAACTGCTCCTAATGCAATGGAAGATGCATCGACATGCACATGAAATTTCTTGCTCCAATATGGGAAAACCAGAATAGGTGCAGTAACCATTTTCTGTTTCAGTGTGTCGAAGCTTTGTTGACATTCTTTTGTCAATTGAAACTGACAATATTTCTTTAGAAGCTTCTCTATGGGTGTTGTAATCTGTGCATATCCCTTAATGAACTTCTTGTAGTCTCCAATATGTCCCATTGTAGTGCGCAATTGTCTGACTAAAGTAGGAGGGGGTAGATCAACAATAATGGCAATCTTGGACGGATCTACCAACAACCTCTGCTTACACACAATATGGCCCAACAACACTCCAAAGGGTGAAAAGAAGATGCACTTCTTCAGATTCAGGGAAATTTGACATTGCCTGCAGTTATCCAACATTAGTCTTAAACATTCAATATGATTTTGTAATAAACTAAAAACAGTCCAATCATCAAAATATGCTTCCAAAAATTTATGTAAAAATTCCTTGAATGCTTCGACCACCACCCTGGAAAATATGGTTGGTTTATTCTTAAGTCTGAAAGGCATCACTATGTACTGGTAGGAAACCCATTCTGTTGCAAATGTGGTCTTGTGGATATCTTCCTTGGCAATCTTGATCTGGTGATAACCTGAAAATCCATCTGTAAAGGAATATACCTCATGTCCTCCTACATTATCTAACACTTCATCTGTAAATGGTGTAGGGAATGGGTCATGAAAACATGCATCATTTAGCTTTTTGATATCTACACAGATATTGATCTCTCATATCTTCTTATATTGTACCACCATAGGTGTTAAGGTCCTAACCCGCACATAGGTAGATCAATGTATTCGGATGTAATAAAGGTCAATATTAATAAGACCTTTCAATAAAATAGAATAAGGCGGATGTAAGAAGACCTAATAGAAGCTTCCGCTTCTAGAAGGATCTTCCTCTAGATGCTTCTCTTAATAGACATAGTAGTATAAATAAGAGTCGAGGGTATGAAAACCCTAGCTTAGAGATTATTGTAACAGAGCGCTGCTCGACTGGAGGTTGCCCCCTCGAAGAGGCCTGTGAACATTGCTATCTGATTCAAAGTGCTATTTCTGTTGCTATTTCATATATCATTTCTGTGTATTGTGAAGATTATGCAGGATATTTTACTGTTATTCTGTCATTTCTAGCATTTCATTTATGTTCTGCATATTTTATATATCTGGTATCTTGCAAGTGGTATCAGAGCACTTTCCTTGGCAGAAATTGTGGGTAAATTTTTTTTTCAGGGTAGAGACGTATTCCGACGTCTTTAAGCCACAGAGATCTGTCGTTACACGCGTAAACCCGCGGTTGTGGGATTCATACACGCAGGAAATACAAGTGGTTCTTAAGCGCACATCTGTTGGCCACCCTTGTAACCCCTGTTGGTACCCCTTCGAGTGGTAGCACATCAGACAACACCTGTGTACGGATCGGCCTAGATTTCCTGAAGCCCTC